>PVIA01014140.1:0-28445 GCA_004024845.1 Tonatia bakeri
ATCAACAGGATGGTTGTTTGGGGAGCTGAACTGGGGCCTGTGAGTGGGTCTAGACAGATTATGCTTAAATTCGCAGTGGATTCTATCAGCTGAAAAATGCAAAAGGCTTTGGAATCACTTTTAAATCTGGGGGCTATCACTTACATGACCTTGGATGAGTTTTTTTTTAACTTAATCAAACATACTTCTACTTTAATAAACAGGAAGGCAAGAAATACTCACTTTTAAATATTATTGTGATGATTGGTAATAAATAATTCATGTAAAGGTCTTAGTACTATGCCTGGAATGTACTGTGATTTATATGGTTTGTTATTCTCTTATATAAATGTAAGAATGGGAAAAGAGTTCAACCCACTGATAAGATCCTTGGAGCTTCAGCCTCCGAGGAGAGTGTCTCCTCATGCCACTTAAACATTAATTCTAGGACCTCACTGCTGAGCAGCCAGGAATTTTTCCCAAAAGGCCAAGTGTCTCCGTAGTCCCTGGAGCAGCTGCCTGCTGAAAGTGCTCCTGGTGTAATTAACAGTGGCAAAGTTTTAATGAACTCCACAAGGACGAGTTTTTCCTGACACTTACTTTTTAGGTCCTGAAATAGTTTGTATTCCTTTGAGATCAATTAAGAACTTTTTAAACAATCTTTGTCGAGATGCCTGAGGCAACTTTCCAGCTGTGTTTTTTTAATGAGTTTTCTAAACGGCTCCCAAGCCCTGAGGTCCTGTAGTGAAATCACTGAAGGTGCAGGAGCTCCTGGAGCTGGAGCAAACGCCAGAAAACTGAGAAACCTAACGGTGATTTCCCTGGGCAGGATCAGGGTACACACACCTTTCAATTGGCCATCTCTCTAGATGTCTGCACAGCCATGAGGGAGGGAGAAAGGGAGGGAGGGAACTCCAAAAGGACTGAGTAGGTCATGGATAGGTTGAGGCTTCTCACTGAGTTTCTCGTTTCAGTGCAGACTTCGGGCCTCTGAGTGCACAGTGGTCTCTGGGAATGCAAGGGAGCGCTGCAGGGTGAAGCACATGAGCTCTGTTGCTCTTTGCACCCCATCCTCTCTCTCTCACGTGCATTCTTCCCCTCCTGCTCACAATTAGACTAGAGGCTGACGAAGTCCTTGGATAACCCATCTGTCCAAGAGACATTCACAGGGGAGGGACCTCAACAAAACACCTAGCTGGGCGGTCCTATCCCCCAAGATAGAACCCCACATAGGGGTTTTCCAGTGAGCAACACAAAACAGGAAGGAAAAAAAGAATTCAGTGGAAACACACATGAAGAGACTGTAACTATAGTTTGGTAATTAAATAGTCCCATATTCCCACCTCCTTTTCCTAGAAATCAGTAATCAGCTAGTTGCTTGGGGAGTGTGTGGGTTGGGATGATGATACAGGGACCCACCGACAGGCCCCACAAGCACCCAGGATGCAAGGTATGCGGGTAGCATGGTTGGGACATTGGAGGCATTGAGTAAATACACCAATACTTTGAGGACTTTCTCACAATTGGAAAAAGTACTAATAACTTTGGAATAGTGGCAGGCTAGAAAGTGCCCAGAGGGGAAGGGTTGGAATGGGAGCAATCGGTATGAAATTATTTTGTTTTTAAATCAGTAGTTTATTAAGGTATAATTTATACACAATTAAATGTGTCTATTTTAAGAGTAACAGTCTAATGAGTTAGGACAAATCAATATGAGCAGGATGTAGGTGATTTCCATCACTCAGAAAATTCTCCTAAATTCCCTGTACAGTGGATTTATGCCTCTTCACCCTCTGTCCCAAGCAACCACTAACGTGCCACTGTGATTTCTGTCACTGTAGGTTAGTTTGGCCTGTTCCACAATTTCACATGAACACAACATACAGAATATTCTTTTCTACCTTTTCTACCTGGAGCTGGAGCAAACGCCAGAAAACTGAGAAACCTAACGGTGATTTCCCTGGGCAGGATCAGGGTACACACACCTAGCTTCTGTCATGTAACTATTGCTATTTTTTTTAAGCCGCTCTAAACATTTTGTACAAGTCTTTTCTTCTGCCAGAGAGAATGAAAACTATGTCTTCATTCTCTTTGGCAAATATCTAAAAATATTTCCTTCCTTTAGCATATAGAAGTATGTGTTTTAGCTCATAGGGCCCTGAAAACGTGTTCCATTTAATATTCCCACCAGTGTGTATGAGAATTCCAGCTGAGAAACATCTTCACCATGGTTGGACTGTTTTTTAATTTTGAGCCTTTACAGTGGGGGTATTGCGGCATCTCCTTGTTTTAGTGTGTGTTTCTCTGATGACTAATGATGGTGAGCATCTCCTAGTGTCTTTATTGGCCCTTTGTATATATTGTTTTGTGAAGTATCCATTCAAACCATTTGCCCATTTATTATTTGGGTCATTTTCTTTGTTTCCTTAGTAAATTTAAGGGATCTTGATATATTCAGTATAGATGTCCTTTGTCAGAAATGTGTGTTGGGAGCCCTGGCTGGCGTAGCTCAGTGGATTGAGCGTGGGCTGAGAACCAAAGCATTGCAAGTTCGATTCCCAGTCAGGGCACATGCCTGGGTTGCAGGCCACAGCTCCCAGCAACCGCACATTGATGTTTCTCTCTCTCACTCTTTCTCCTTCCCTTCCCTCTCTAAGAATAAATAGGTAAAATCTTGAAAAAAATAAAAGAAATGTGTGTTGGGAATATTTTACTTAATTCTGTAGCTTGCCTTTTTATTTTCTTAAGAGTGCCTTTTAAAAAACAGAAGTTTTTAATTTTGTTGAAGTACAAGTCATCATTTTTAGTGAAATCGTTTTTAAAAATAGATACCTAAATATAGAAGTGATTATAGATATGTGTGTGTATGGAAGTTCCAAAATCCTTGCACAATGTAAGCTGAACTCCAAAATTTTCAGTATAGGTTAGAGGGTTGGCAAGGATGAAATTTTTTCTCTTTGTTGAAATATTATTTGATTGTTATAAATAATCTTGAAATAATTTTAAACTTATATAAAAATGTGTATATTCTGTAGTATATATAATATTGGCCTAATATTTTAAAATAGTATATTTTAATACATGAAAAACTCAACATCCCAAAATGATTAAATAAATCACGACGTGCTCATACAGTGGGACACTATACAACTATTAAAATTAAGTTTATTGATAGATTGCCTAGATTATTATGGTGAGTGTGACAGCAGAGGAAATTTTATGAGCTTAATTAAGTTTTAAAAACAGATGATATCTGAAAAAAATATAGCAACTGTTAACCAAATTTGCCTCTGAGTGGTGGCCTTGGTGAATTTTACTTCTCTCTGCCCTGAGCATAAATACATTACTTTAAAGTCAAGGAAGGATGCAGACACGAAAAAAGCTGTCCTGTGTAACAAGCACTAAGGCAAATGGAATTTGGTCACGCAGCATGACCATCTCGCCACATGGCACGCGTATTCACTCCTGTGCCTCCCGGGCTTCCTAGATGCAGCATGGCAGACAAGCAAGAGAGCAGGGGTTAGGAGCCTGGAGTTGCAGTCAGACAGACCTGGGTTCAAGATTACTTAACTTCTTGGAGGCTTAGTGTTCTTATTCCCAGGAACTCATGCAGTTTTTAATGTATTTTTAACCATGGCTGCACGAGAGAGAGCCATTCCAGAACTGTTCTGGAACAGTTCCTGACATGTACCAAGATTGAACCAATGTGTCCATTGCCATTCCCAGTTGAGCTTTTAGGATTATGCCCAATTGAGGCAGGATTATGTTTCTAGAGATAAATGTGAATGCAATGGGAGGTTTTTAGATATAGTTAGCAACAAAATGTAAGTCCAGCCCTCACCAGGGTGGTTCAGGTGATGGGAGTCATTCCCTAAAGTGAGGGATGGCTGATTCTCTTCCCAATCAGATTACCAGTCAGGACATATGCCTGGGTTGCAGGTTCAATCCCCAATCGGAGCATGTACAAGAGGCAGCTGATGGATGTTTCTCTCTCCCTTTGATGTTTCTCTCCCTCTCTTTCTCTCTCCCTTCCGCTTCTCTCTAAAAATAATAAAAAAAATATCTTTTAAGAAGCCATCAGTTCAGATAGAGAATATGACCAAGCAGAGTACACAAATTTAAACTAGACATTTCTTAAATGTATTTCAAACTAATTTATCGAAGGGGCACTGACAGGTAAGGAGCTCACCAACAGGGTTCATCCCCAGTCATCTGTAGGCATTGTGCAGGTGACAGTGGATGCAGGTGACAGTGGATGCAGGGGACAGCAAATCTCAAGTCTCTGATCCCCCTCTCCCCCTCGCTCCGTGTCATGGAGATGAGACAGTTTTGGGACTGTTTAAGATTCTGTATGTGAGATGATTTCCCATCAGTAATCATTAAATCATGGGAATTTCACCTAGATTTCACCTAGGAAACTGAAAGGAAACTTGCTTTGAATGTCATGTTCTTGCCCCTCCTAAACTTCCTTTTGGCTTGTCCCATTTTAGTTATAAAACCATGAAACCCCTTTTTTTCTTTTGATCAATGATAAATCACTAGTCTTTGACTAAAATACAAGTATTTCAGATTTTTTTATATATTATGCAAGTTGCCATTGAGATGAGGAACAGGATAATTATATTGCTACTACTTTCACTACTACAATGCGTTCAGGATGTGAAGACATGAAACAACTTTCTTTTTTTATTCAGGTAGAAATATGAATTTTATTTATTTTTATTTATTTTTATTTTAATTGTTGTTGCAGTACAATTTTCTATCTTTTACTCCCATCCCAACCCACCCACCCAACCCTCCCTTCCTCCCTCCCATTTCCACCTGCCCCTAATTTTTATCCATGTGTCCTTTGTACTTGTTCCTGTAAACCCTTTCCCTTACCCCCTGATCTCACCTTTAACAGGAACCTAAAGAACAAAACAAACAAGCAAAATATAACCAGAGACACAGAGAACAGTCTGACAGTGTTCAGAGGGGAGAGGAGAGGGAATTTCAAGTGAAACAACTTTTTTAAAAAACTTGAAAAAAAAACACCTTTGAGATTTGTGGCTGCTGCTCCACTGTAACCAATGGGCCTTCTTCACATGCATGGTAGCTCACGCCCAGCTGCGTTTGATGAAGAGCACCAATATAATTATAAGAAGTCTGCTATTAAACTTTTGGAAAAGACCCATTCTTTACCTAACAATGTTATTAAAGACCCATCTAAAAGGTATTTTAAAAGAAACAGGGAAGGACAAATTTCAAATTAGAGTTCTCTGAAAATAAAGAATTAGGCCACAGGTAGCAAATATAAGGCCCATGGGCCGATCTGGCCCTCCACCTCATTTTATCCGGCCTGGCACCTTGTTTCTACCCAGTGGCAGCACCGAGTTCTTGCTTAACTGTTAAGGAGTAGTTATATTTATTCAGTCCTAAAATTACATTTGGCCCTTTGAAGGCAACCGCGAGGCTGATGTGGCCCCCGGTGAAAATGAGTTGGACACCCCTGAATTAGGCCATCTGAAAGAGGAGGAATAGCTGAATCAATGAGGTTCCTGACTCAGATGGCCTGTGTGTTATTTCACATTTACAGCTTCCAGAGGTGGGGAGGCCAGAGAGTCATGGGACATGTGTCTTCCGAATTAGTCAGTGCAGGAGCTCGAAAGTCCGAGATGGCTAAAAAGCTTTTTGTTGTTTGTTTTGATCTGATTTTTGCTCTTTGTTACCTTGTTATCTCAAATACACTGTCTGATATTCTTCAGTAAATTATGATTTAAACTGTGCCTGGAAACAATGTACATTCAGAAGAGAGAAGAGAGAGTGTTGAGAGGAAAGGGTCCAAGAGAATGTACAGGCAAAAAGGACAAAGTAAAAGGAAGAGAGGAAGAGGGAAGAAGGGAGAAAGGAGGAAATAATGGAAAAGAAAGAAGTGAGAAGGAGATCAGAAGAAAAAAACACCAGGAATGATGGAAGTTAGAGGCAGAGGAAACCGTCACTGAGTGTCTTGTAAGTCATGCAGTTTAATGAAAGTGGCAATCCACAAGCAAACATATGAGGAAAACTTGCTTTTCTAAGGCCATAAAATAAGATATTTTCAATAAAAATATGTATTTCATGAAAAACCTAAAAAAATGACTGATATATTATGTCCTTAATTTTTTTTAATGAGTCACTATGAAATAAGGTTTATCACCAGCGATGTGTTGGCTTATTTATGTGGCACTTTAATTGAGCACCTACTATGAGAAGCAAGGAAAAGGCATAAGAATATTAGTTTGTGACATGTGCTGCTGTGCTAGGCAGAGTGTTTGGAGTAGATGGTGACAACTACAATTAATACAAGATCATAGTCCTGTATAGGGATCAGCAAGTGAATAAAACTGAGTCTGCAAAGAGCCAATTTGGTGTACAGCTTGTTCTGGATCCACTATGGCTTTTACACTCAGATTAAGGAGGAACAACCACAGAGATGTACTTTCCGAAGGAGGAAGGGCCAGATCCTTCCTGCTTTCAAAGCCTTCAAAGGGAATTTGGATTTTGTATTATTTGAATAGAGGTTGCAAGTTTTTCACCAGGAGAAATCTATAATATGCTTTGCATTTTAAAGGCATAATTGTTACTATGTAGAGAATGTCTTGTGTGGTGGCAGGAATCGAATCCCAAAGCCAAATTAAGAGACTTTATGTTAGCATAGTGGATTTTGTCCCTTCCCCTCCCCCCACTTAAAATAAAGCCTGACACAGGTTAAGAAAGATACAGATCAAGTATTTTAATTTAATTAAGTAATGCTATTAAGGCAAAAATAATAACACAGTGGTATTTACAGAGCACTCTAAGCAGCGTGGTCCAGAAGTGGGACACAGAATTAAGGTTACACCATAAAGTTTTAGGTGTGTGTGCTGGCAAGAAGGGATAGTGGTGGAGGGCGAAGCAGATGGTGGAGGGTGAAGCAGATGGTGGAGGGTGAAGCAGTGTGGGGGTCGGGCAATGCCCATTGAAACTGGCTGCCATGTCCTGGCCAGGTAGTTCAGTGATTTGGAGCATCATCCCCATATGCCAAGGTTACGGTTTGAGCCCCAGTCAGGGCACATACAGGAATCAACCAATGAATGGATGGATAGGTAGAATAACAAACTGATGTGTCTCTCTCTCTGTGAAATCAATAAATAAAAATAAATAAATAGATAAATAAATAAAAGAGAAACCAGCCACCATGGCCCTGGGTTCTATAGCATATTTTTGGAGATTTTAGCCCTGATGAATTTAATCAGTTCTTTTTTTTATTGTTATTAAAGATTTTATTTATTTATTTTTAGAGAGGGGGCAGGAAAGGAGAAAAGAGAGGGAGAAAAACATCAATGTGTGGTTGCCTCTCATGCGCCCCCTATTGGGCACCTGGCTGGCAACCCACCACCCTTTGGTTCACCAGCCGGTACCCAGTCCACTGAGCCAGACCAGCCAGGGCCTCAGTCAGTTCTTTGTGACTCCTCATTCTTCAGCTGAGCTTCCTCCAAACAACAGAACAGTTCTGTGTGGTGCACAGTGCTTCAAAAAACAAACACAAAAAAGTTACTTGCTGGTTTCTAACGGGAAAAATACATTTTATTAATTGTGTGATGAGAAATTGCTTATATACACATTACAAATCAAATATCTGGAGTTAAGGTATTAGTCACATAGAAGCGTGATTGTAACACTATTGCCATTAAAAGATTTCAAATTGTATTTATGCTTCTGCGCACACATAATGAAAAAATGGGCAAAGTAATGAAGATTGATCTTTCCTTCAGTGTGCTCTGTTCTGCTGCCTGCTCTTCTGTAGTGCTGCCTCTCTATTTGTACACCATTTAGCAGATACCTAGGAGTATAAAGTTGCCGCCCATCAATAAAAATCACAAAGTTTTAATTGATGTAGCGAATCTGTATCTGTTTATATTATTAAATTAGGGATGAATGCTAAATGTATGTTTTTAAGGTCCTTTTTAACTCTGGGTCTCAAATCTTTCTCCCTCTTTTCTAACCCAAACATTCCCCATAGACTGTGGTTTATGGTAGTGGCATCGACGATGCAGAGAAGTGAACAGGACTTAAATAAATTCTGGAAAGGAAGAAGAATTAAGAATGATTTAGTTTCTCACTTGAGTAACTTGGAGGCATAGCAGTTAAACCTATTGTGAAAGGTAAAACGAGGAAAACTAAGTGTTCCATTTTGAATACACTAAATTTGAGATGCCTGGGTTCTTGCCTTAAATATATATGCCTTTAGTCTTGAAGAAGTCATACCTTTTCTAGCATCAATATTCTCATCTTCGAAATACCGCCTTTGGTTACAGTGGTCTCTAAGATTCCTTGCATGCATGAAAGCTTTTTTTTTAAACAGCACCTTACATTGACTTTGAGCTTTAGAATTTACAAAGTGCTTCTTTTTGTTTCCTTATAAAGAGTGAAGTTCTCTTTCCATGCTGGCAGTCCCTGGGCCAGGCTTTGAGAGACACTTTTCTGTCACCTAAAGACTCCACCAAATGCTTAGCAGTTGAGAGATAAAAGGAGAATACAGTGGTTTTCTAAAAAAAAAAAGAAAGAAAGAAAGAAAAGAAAAAAACAACAAATTAACAGACATACAATTTGTCCTTCAGAATCACATTTATTATTTTTTTAAAGATTTTATTTATTTATTTATTTATTTACTTACTTACTTACTTATTTATAGAAGGAAGAGAAAGAGAAAGAGAGGGAGAGAAACATCAATGTGTGGTTGCCTCTTATGCAACCCCTACTGGGGACCTGGCATGCAACCCAGGCATGTGCCCTGACTGGGAATCAAACTGGCGACTCTTTGGTCTGCAAGCCAGCACTCCATCCACTGAGCTACACCAGGCAGGGTCAGAATCACATTTATTAATATACTGAATACCCAATTCTGATTTTTCTGTGTTTAAAGATGATGTTGCTTCTTATCTGTCCCCTTTACACTTTTGTGTTGTAGATAAGAGAGATCATGTTGACTTTTGTCCCCTAATTGGAGAAAAAAGTGAGAAGGTGTGAAATCCATTACTTTCCCAATCATCAGCCCTTTCTAAGTGTGTTGAGCAATTAAGAATAACGTGATATGTGGCTGGAATATAGATATGTTTCCAAAGCACCAGCAGAAGCTCCTTTTGAATGAGATGGATTTCTGGCAGGGGGATCTTTGAAAAGTCACACATTGGCCATCTCTGGTCATCTGCCTCCCCACCCTTGGCATCATAGTCTACCCACTCAGTCCTTGTTTCACACAGAGTAAGAGCTGCTTTCACTTTCACAGCGATGTTGCTGCATGCTTGTATGCTATTTCTGGCTAACCTTTTCATGCTGGTTCTTTGTAGATTAAAATGTTCCATGCATGCCGCATGATGCTCATGCGTTGACTTGGACAGGTCAATGCAAATGGGAAATGAAACTCAAAGTGTTGTACTTTTCTTTAAGGCCAATAATGGCTTTCTGTCAGTGACTTAGGCTTTATTTTACTTTTTAATCTGTAATATTACCTACAGTGTAGCTTTATGCAGAATTTTCTTGTATCTAAAAAATATACTTAGAGTCACTTATTGGATTAGAGAGAATATCTTAGTTTGTGTCCTTGCGTAACATGTAGGCACTAAACATAGCTCTTTGATTTCCTTCACTCATATTTTCTGATTTGCTGCCTATTTCTCTGGCCTTTCATCTTGCTCAATTTTGGAGGTGTATCTTCCTCTATCCATCTGTTAAATATTGGCCATTCATAAAATACTGTTCTTGTTTTCTTTGCTTCTCATTGAACGTACTGTCCTTAAATGACCTTTTGGATTAACCTTGACTTTATCACCTAATGCATGTGACTCCCAAATCCTTACCTCTGGCCTAGATATCTCTACTGAACTCTGAAACAGTTTAGTTAATTGCTTAATGGACACACCCAGCTATATATCCCCTGGGCCCATCAAACCCATCCTGTTAAAAACTATACTCCTTTTAAACCCTTGCCACAAATACTGTTCCCCAAGTATCATCTGTGTAAGTGAATGAAACCATTCCATACAGCCACAAAAGCCAGAAACCAGGGAAATAGTTGACCTCTGCTTTTTTCTTCACCCCACAGTAAATAGTCGTGAAAAACTGGAAACTGAGTTTCCTTTACATGTTTCAAGTACGCTTTCTCCTACCTGTCCCCATGTTTACTCAGGTAGTCATCTGTCACTTGCACATCTTGACTCTTCAGGTAGTTTGGTCTCACAGCCTCCAACCTTACTCTTTTAAACATTCCTCTGCACTAAACAACAAGTAATGTTTGTGATCATTATTTAGTCATACCATTCTACCCTTGATTTCAAGTGAAATCCAACGTCTATGGCATGGGGCCGAAGCTTGTCCGTGAACCTCCTTTCCAATGTCATTCTTATTCTTTTTCTATGCCCTCCTCATACCCTAAGGTACATCCGGCATGTTCCATCCATCTGATGTCTTCCCGCATGGTGTCTAAGCATCCCATCCACTGTGAAGCTGGTCTCAACCCCCTTCAGAATAATCTAGCACACCTTCCCTTTGTCCCATGGTATACTCTGCACGCTTCTCAAACAGCCCCTAAATTGTTTATTTGCATGGCTCACTCTATAGGAAAACTGTAATGTCCTTGAAGTTCAAGGTAGTATCTCATTAATGTTTGCTTCTCCAGTGTCTAGGATAATGCTCACATATAGCAGATACTCCATAAGTATAAGTCAAATGAATGAATAATAAATAAATGACTCAATTAAATATCTACATATAAATAATTATGGATATAAAGTATTCATATACGGAGAGATACTATATAGGAATTGAAACTCATCTTGGTAATATTTTATTAAATTCTCCAGTGTTAGATAGCCAATAAATTTATTTAATCTAGTTAAGTGCTTCAGTTAGTTTTAAACCACTGTACATGGCTTCTAAACTTTTCTTATCACTCCTTGAGAGGTTTTAGGATAGTTATTCCTTGAGCTTCTTTGTTTTGTCAGTGGAAATATGTGTGTTTTGAGTTATGTATTAGGATCTGAACCAAAAACCATAGGCATATTTTCTTTCCTTCCTCATTGACAGAGAACCATGGTGCATACGCGTTAAAAACCTACTTCTCTCTCAAGTGAGGAGCCGAACGTGTTCTGGTGAGTGGACTTTGCCCACTGAGCAAACATGCATAAACACACACACACACACATGCAGGCCTGACCCATGAGACAATCAGAAAATTTTCAAGAAATTCTTTATTTATATTTTATGTTATGTAAAGATGACACCTCATTCCAAGGCATCATTATGTCACCACATTCTCTGAACTTTAGGAGTAGATCACAGTGAAGACGTGAATTTGACATTCCCTGCCCTCTAAACCCCAAGACACCTCTTCAAGGCCAGCTTTCTCTGGTTTCTGTCTTCTCTTACTTCCAACACTCTATATAAAAATCTCAGGTACTATTTGGGAAGGCCTCAGCATCTTTCTCACCAAAGCATGGGAAGGTTGATAGAAATGCTTTTTCTTATCTACCAATACCCAACTGAGAATTATCTAGGAGAAAAGGAGGAAGAATTTAAAGCCAGTTTTTAAGTCATTATTGCTTAGGGATGATGCTCTGCCTCCTCCAAGCTCCACTAATTCTATCTGGGGCAAAGCGGAGATCCAGGAGCCCATCACCCTCCAAATGCTTAGGGGTTACAATTTGCAATGTGGTCCTAGGAGAATGTTTGTCCTTATTACTATATGAGCTTCATGTGCATGGATCCAGTTGGGTATTAAGTCAATAACACCAGCTCCTTCTGATCATTCATCCCCAGGGCCCAGAGAAACGGAGACAGAAAGACAAACAACTTCTGATTCTCCAGGTAGAGATGATACCTGTGTCTTTTGTGTCCTTGCCCCATCTCCCTCAGGAACCATCGAGGAGGGTTTCAGTGGAAATAACCCCACCTGAAACCTTTATAGCTGGTGCTGGCAGTGAGCAGGCCCCAGTCCCTGTGTCAAGAGAAAAGGGGTGACTCCGGCACCTGCAAAGTCCCTCTTTCCAAGACTGTTGGAGAGAGTAAGATCCTCAGCTCCAACCTGCAAAATCTCTCCTCACTTCTGTCTGATTCCCTCTAAATCTAACATCTCTCAGAAAAGACCAGGCTGGTGCCACAGGAAGTAAAGAGCCTTTGGCAAAATGTGGTAATTTGGGGAAGCTGGGGTCTGGAGGAAAGAAGGGATCCAGAAATCAGCATAGGAAGTACAGGGTCAAGTTACAGGCAGGCAGTTTTCTGGGCTTAGGGCTGGGTTGGAATGTGCAGTTCTGAGCTCCCCACTGAGAATGATCTTGTTTCTCATGTATTGTCATGTAGTAGGTGTATACCTCTATGGGACATCTTAGGTTTTTCCTTTCAGTACCTCTGTGGCTGTATGGTTGGTGGAATGGTGGCCAGAGAAAATGAAAGAAAACTCAAAGAGCTTGATTAAATTCCAGGATATACACTTAGGATGTCACTCCTAATGTAGTGGCTTCCATCCATCCATCTATCCATCCACCCATCCATTCATCCATCCAACAAACATACTGGGCACTATTCAAATGTGGTGGATCCCAGACACAGCATCTACTCAGAACCAGGGAGAAGCCCCATAAAAGGCTGGGGCAATATTATATTGTTAACTCCTTACATAGATAACTGCTTGCCCTGACTCTGGATGCTGACCAGATTAGTGATGTTGCTCTGCTCGTGCCCAGGAGGGAGTTAGCCAGATTCTCCTGTATAGCATCAGTACGTAAAAAAACTTACTGCCAACATATACTAAAGCCCTAAACCTAGCAGACACAGAGAAAAATGGACCTCTTTGACATTACATTTGTAAATCTAATTTCCTAATTCATTAATTCATATATTTGCTCTGTGCTCATTTACTGAGCACCTGCAAAGTGTAAAGTACTCTGCACATGTTATATAATAGGGGCAAATCAAGTAAGAAAGAGAAAATAGGAACAAAATTTTAAAATGAAATAAATCAGAAAGTAAAGTTATGTGAGACTATAGCTATGGGCCCTTCTCAAAAATGAAAGGACTAGTCAATCTGGAAAACAATTCATTTTGTGGATGCCATTCATTCTGTGGATGCCATTATGATGGTGAAATGTGGATCTTGCAATCAAAGTTAATCAAATGCTGTGGAATTTCTACTTAAGTGTAGAGGAAAGGAATTGACACAATGACTCTGAAAAGGTTTGCTAGCTGAGTCAACACTCAGTTGTATACCATAAACTCCTTTCTGCTTAATAACTAATTCAGATCTGCATTTGCTCCTTAGCACACAGCACACTGCAGCGACCCGCACAGCCACTGTCGCCAGGAGATCATGAAAAATCAGACATGGGTGGTAGAATTCATTCTCCTGGGGTTCCCGCTCAGCCCAAGGATGCAGATGCTCCTCTTTGGGTTCTTCTCCGTGTTCTATGCCATCACCCTGCTGGGCAACGGGGTCATCCTGGGACTTATCTCATTGGACTCCCGACTGCACACCCCCATGTACTTCTTCCTCTACCACCTGGCCATTGTTGATATTTCGTATGCTTCAAACAATGTCCCAAAGATGCTGGAAAACTTTCTGAACAAGAAAAAAACTATCTCCTTTGTCCCATGCATAATACAGACCTTTTTATACATGGCTTTTGCTCACACTGAATGTCTCATCTTGGTAATGATGTCCTATGATCGATACATGGCCATCTGCCACCCCCTCCATTACTCTGTCATCATGAGCTGGAGAGTGTGCACGGTCCTGGCGGCCACTTCCTGGGCATGTGGCTCCCTCCTGGCTCTGGTCCATGTGGTTCTCATCCTGAGGCTGCCCTTCTGCGGGCCTCATGAAGTTAACCACTTCTTCTGTGAGATCCTGTCTGTCCTCAAGCTGGCCTGTGCTGACACTGCGCTCAACCAGCTTGTCATCTTTGCTGCCTGTGTGTTTATCTTAGTGGGGCCCCTGTGCTTGGTGCTGGTCTCCTACACGCGCATCCTCTTTGCTGTGCTGAGGATCCAGTCTGGGGAGGGCCGCAGGAAGGCCTTCTCCACCTGCTCCTCCCACCTCTGTGTGGTCGGGCTCTTCTTTGGCAGCGCCATCGTCATGTACATGGCCCCCAAGTCCAGACATCCCGAGGAGCAGCAGAAGGTGCTTTCCCTGTTTTACAGCCTTTTCAACCCCATGCTGAACCCACTGATCTATAGCCTGCGGAACGCAGAGGTCAAGGGTGCCTTGCGGAGAGTGAAGTGGACACAAAAATCGGTGTGAGGGATGCCGGGGAGAGTCTTGAAGGTGGAGGATTTGTTCTCTGTGAGATTTGGGGGAATGGTAATGTAACTACTCAAACATCTTGTGTCTTAGGTTTCTGATATAAAGAATGTGTATTAATCAGATTCTGTCCTTAAGATGGGGCACTGTCCAGAATGCAAACCATAGGCAGAAAGTCACAGAGAGCACGGGCTCTGAGACAAGAGTCATACAGTGGGAAGCAGAGGGCTAGACAGCCACAGATTCCTGCAGCCAGCTCCCAGCACAACATCCGGTTTCTGTTCTGTGAAGAATCTTTCTCTCTAACCTCCTCTTAAATTCCTCTGTAATATTCATTGCCCTTATTGCTGTGTGTATATGCTAACAATCCCACGATATATGCTGCTACAAGAGGGCACCTCTTACAAGATGGAATACTCACCTTGGACAAGCAGTCCCCTATGGGGAAATGCCGGAAGGACTATGGGTGGAGCCAACTCCCTGCTCTGAAGCATCACCTCTGAAGATGACAACATTCAGTCTGAAAAACCACGTGCATCTGAGCCTAATGAATCTATTTCTGTGAAAAGCAAAGTTAAGCGATATGAAATGTTTTATGAGAGAGACAGAAATATCAGAATCTTTGTGTTATTTCATTTCATTCTGCACCATTTGATTAGAGAGAACTGGTGTTTAGAATAAATATGAGTCAGTTACTAGGGAGAGTTGCTTTTCGCAGAGTTCAGGTGACAGAGCTGGATATAGGTGACAGTTGCCCATTAGCATGATGACCATAGAAAATGTTATGGGAGTAAGAAAATATTGTGAAAGGAAGAAAGCATGGAAGGAGGGAAATAGCTTGATGGAACATTGCAGACCCCCACTTAGAACCCATAACACGACCAAGTCTGATGAACGCTTGTAGGAACCTCAATGCAATTCCAAAGGACACCAGCTCCAGGGGCTATAAATCACTTCCCGACCCAAGCAGGCAGAATGATATAGAAGAGACACTTATTTTCTATTAACACAAGTTGGGGACCTACATGGTCAGGACAGTATAAGTGACTTCTTTAACATGGTAATTATAGTGTCTCTTGAGATCTCTCTCTCTCTGTACTTGTAATATCATGTGTTTATTTACTATCTGCTTTCTCTAGATCTATTTTGCACCCTAATTTTCTCATATACTATTACTAATTTGTATCTTTCTTATCTCAAGAAATCGGGAGGCAAAAGGGAAACTTTTCTCTTCCACCCTCCTATCTTCCTTTCAGCCCCCCAAAACCCTCATTGCTGACTATCTCTTCTACTTATTGACTATTCTACTCATTTGGGCAAAACGTTTTGACTCTGGCCATTAGTCTTCTCATCTCCACAGTATCAGGACATTTCCAGCCCCAGAAATCCACAAATGTTGCTCTGTACCCCCAACCCCAATATACAAACAATTTTAAAGAAGTGATATTGGCTCTAAATGTAACAAAAACCACTATGGAATTATTGTTTTAAAGGTACAAAGAAAATAAAACAGGCAATTTTTAAATTAGAAAGTGGATTTTTAACTATACCTTGAAAAATTATTATTTTCTCTAAAATATGTGTATACCATGTGTTAAGATTAAAACCCTAATTAGGGGATGGCATTCACTCTTTCTATGTCAGTTCAAAAATACAAAAAAAAATACTTTAGGAAAAAATACTTCCCCAACATCAGTTCAAAAATACTAGTCAGTTCGAAAATACTTGAAAAACAACAAAACAAGCCCCAAGCTTCTGCAAAGGTAACTGGTACAGGTGAATTATAGAGATGTCCTTCAGCAGGTCTGAGAACTGGCTCGACTGAAACAAAACATAGCAAAACTGTATCATGTTAAGAAATGGCAGGAAAAGTCTGAGTATATGAGAGATTTCTATTAACTGTTTTAATATGTGAGTTTTAGGATTCTAATAAACAAGTTATATTTTGCTCTTACAGCTTCTTTATATATTCTTTTAACATGAGTCACTGTTTTCAAAGAGCTGAGAAACAGGGAAAAGGATGCATTTCTTTTATGCTGAGGATTCTGCTGGGTGTTTCCCAAATACTATCCTGTTCACATGTCACCAGTCGCACTGAGACAGACATTCTTTGCCTCCTTTTGTAGATGAGGAGAAGGAGGGGGCAAGTGTGAGTCACCCCACCTCTCCCTTCTGTGGACATCACTTCCTCCTGGATTAGTATCTCCTACACTCAAAACAAGATTTCAGGAGTCAGCACCTGCATTCATAACATGTGACTACTGCCACATCCCCGTCACTGGGATGCAAACAATTGTGCAGTTACATCTGGCTTAGCACATCACGATGCATGTCAGTTCTTCCTCCACAGCTGAGTTAAAGAGTGAAGACACAGGAGAAAGGTAGATTAACAAGAGGAAGGATGGGCCAATGGGGACAGCATGTGGGTCGTCACCCATGGCCAGCTTGGTGTAGACAGTGGTATCAAATGTGGGGTCCAGCCATTGCAAACTGGCACTACTTGAGAGCACTGTGCTGTCTCTGGTAAGCTGGGCTGCAGAAGAAGTTCAGCCCAGATGTTTTAGCCTGCTGACCATCACTGGCCCCAGATGTGGGCTGAGAGGTGGTCCCTGGGTCCTAGGGAGGGTAGGAAACTTGGGTCCCTCTGCTAATTTTTTTTTTAGGTAAATGAACGGACACATCAGCCAAAGGAATGCTGCCACTGGGTGCTGTGTTCTCAGACTTAGGTAGTGCCATGGTCGTCGGGAGTGGTTCTCCCCAGAGCCACAGGGAAAATGGAAAATCACAGCTTGGGAGGGAGGAGCAGTGTCCGTAATGCAGGTGTCCATGATACGGTTCAAGTCTGCAGAGGTGCTGTCTACGTGAGCACTTGTGACTACAGAACCTATGAGGGGTAGTCTGGTGCTAACAGGAGTACCGGCTTCAAAGATCTCTTCTGCTGATCATCAGGGGTCCCTAATGTGGACTGGGGTGGTTTGGGGGCCAAAGCAATGGATTGGGGTAGGCAGGGGTTCTTCAGTGCAGATGGGCCGACAGAAAAAACTGTGGGGTGTCTCAGCTGCACACTGCATTGGACCTGGGAAGTGGGGCGGGGTCTCATACAGGATCCTGGAGAAGATCTGAATGGGACAGCACAGGAAGGAGGGTAGCGTCCATGTCAATGATGTCAGGGTCTAACGTAGGCTCAGACGTCAAATATGCAGAGGCCTTGGTTGTGATGCAGGAAGGGGTGGCCATGGAGGAAATGGGTTTGAGAATGTAAACTGGCGTACTTCCAGAAGGGACTGGATGATGGTTGGCTAAAAGAAGAGAAAGGGTGGATCTACACTCACTGTTTTGGGGATTCATTTCCACAAAGGACCACAGGAAGAAGAAGAACAGGTCCTAGCAGGTGTGTGGAGTCAAAAATGGGAGCTGTGTGGTTATGAATGAATGAGCAAGGACTATATTCTCTTGAAGTGGAATTCGCAAAACGTGATTAGAATGAAGAGACAACGTGATCAGTGAGAGGTGGGTGAGGGAACGTGTCTCTTGTTTCCTGATCAATATTTGATGTCAGAGAAGGCACAGGGACAAACAGGTCCTGGGGAAAGCCACATTGTTGGTATTAGCAGGGACCTGCCAAGTTTCAGTGACCAGGGGCAGGTGTGTGGTGAAGACAAAGAAGGGACAGTCTGAGTATCGCTGCAGGCAGCCGTGATCTCCGTTTCCTTCTCCAAGTTCTTGTCCTGCCTGACACACTCAGTGTTCTCACAGGTGAGGAGGATTTTGTCCAGAGAAATGCAAGGAAGAGCAGGTTGGGGGGCAGCTCCCCTTAGTCTCACAGCAGGGGTGGCAGCGGTAGCAAAAGTGGCGAGGAGATGTTTTGTGTGTAGGGCTTCCTGCTGGCAGAGGCCAGTGAATAGGTACCATATTTTTCAGACTTTAAGATGTACTCCCCCCAAATTTGGGAGGAAAATGGGGGTGTGTCTTATAGTCTGAATGTAGCTTACCTGGCTCACAGTGGGAGGTGGGGTGGAACATTATGTTATTTATGTTATTAAATATTTTACCACATTTTTTGCTTCAAAATTTTTTTTCCTATTTTTCTCCTCTAAAACCTGGGTGTGTCTTACGGTCCCATGTGGATTATAGTCCTAAAAATATAGTACTTGATGACCAGTCCATAGACCATGGTGCATGTCCTTCCCCAGCATCTGTGAACCTGGCAAGCTGGGCCAGTGGCCTTCACCCAGTACGTCCTTTGTGGGTCTCCTGAAGCAGGGAGCCGCATGGGGTTGGGTCAGAGAGCGCTGCTGCATCTGACTCAGGTTCAAAGGAGGTAGGACACCTCCCCCAGGACTGTGTGAGCTGTGAACCCCTGGCCTTTGGAGGAGGAGCCCCTGGGACATGGCTGGGCATCCCCACTCAGGCTGTCTTGTGAGTACTTGGGATGCAGGTCCAGTGGCCCAGGACTGCTTGTGGAAACTGGGGACGCCGTTGATCTCCAAGGACTTAGATGTTGGCAATAGATCCGAACCACTAAGGGAGCTGTTCTGATTGAGTCTTCATTGGTCTCTGTGTGAGTCTCTTGGTTCTTTGGGGGCTCTTCCTGGACCTTCCTCTTTATTTCTTTTGGGAAAGAAAGTGGGTGGTTCTGGATGGTCCTGGTTTCACAGCCTTGACTTACCTGCTCAGATGGTGAACTTGGGAGAGAAAATATGTGCCCTGGAGGAGGGATGGGGATGGTTTTGGAGTGTCCACACATCACGGAATTAGGAGCAAGCAGCATGGGCTTCCTTGGAGGGTTTTTCCAGGTCACTGATGAGAGTATCCCCAGAGGGGTCCTCATGGCCTTTGGTAGAGGACACTACCTCCTGGGCTGGAGGTAACGGCCAGATGGTAAAGGTGCCTGATCCTAATGGAACATCCTGTGATCAGGGCCCAGGGCAGCTGTAGGAGCAGAGGCGTGGTCCCAGCCCAGGGGAATCTTGATTACAGCTGAAAGGCAAAACGACTAGGTGACAGCCACTGGGCAGGAAATGGCAGCAGCGGCCTGAGAGAGGAAGCTGACAGCGCAAGTTGCCTATAGAGAGGGCCTGGGTGTGGGCCACACACGTGAGAAGAGAGCAGGGCAAGGGGGAGCTGCTCCTTCCTGCCCACTCCTCTCCAGCCCCAGCCCGCTAGGAGGCAAAAGCTTTTGCCTCTCCCTGGACAGGTCCAGGTGAAAGGTGCACGTGCGCAAGTCTGGCAGGAAGAGAGAGGTCAAAGTGCAAGGGGCAGGGCCTCAACGCCTAGCCTAGAGCCCTGGGCTTCCCACCTCAAGAGAGGTCCGCGGGCAGCTGGGGCAGGTGTTTAGTGCTCGATGGCCGGTGATGCGGGGACTGTGCCGCCTCTCGGGCACCCAGGTCCCCAAGGCCAGAGCGCGCTCAGAGCCCGTGCATGAGCCTGCAGTCCCCCTGCGGGGCGGCCGCGGCCTGCGGGGACCTCCCGGTGCCCCTCTGAGGCCCAGCGCCAGGGGCGCCTTCTCCATGGCCGCCAGCGACACCAGCCAGGTGCGAAGGGGCCGGAGGAGTGGACATGGCGACCAGATCTGACCCGGTGCTGCGCTCCTGACCTTGCTTCAGGGCAGGTAGGTCTTTTCTTTGCTTCTCAGCAGCTTGGCCGCCCAGGGGCCAATCTCTGTTTTCAGAAGCAGGGACGTTTCTTCCCAGGAAAAGGAGTCTTCACTCCCATTTTCGACGATGCCTCCAGTCTCTCGTCGAAAATCTGAGAAGTGTATAAAAAATAAAAACATGATTATGAACAGTAAAATGACAACAAACTCACAACTATCAACAACTGAATCTAAAAACAACAACAACAAAAAACCAAACTAAACAAGCAACTAAAACAGAAACAAATTATTTGGAGGATTATCAGTGGGGAGGGGAGAATGGGAGGAAAAGGTACAGGGAATAAGAAGCGTAATAGGTAGGCACAAAATACACAGGGGGAGGTTAAGAATAGTATGGAAATGGAGAAGCCAAATAACTTAAATAAATGTACGACCCATGGTCATGAACTAAGGGCTGGGGGGGAGGGGGGATGCTGGAGGGTGGTGGGGTGCAGGAAGGAGGGGGATAAAGGGGATTAAAAAAACCAAAAGTAAATAAACAAAACATAAAAAAATAAGCAAAAACATTGGTCAAGGAACCCAGAATCGGAGAAAATGAAACTGAACAATATGGAAGGGTAGTTTTTCAAAACCGTAGAGAAAAGTAACCCCCGTGAATCACAGTTCTGTAACCAGAACCCAGCTGGATGGGCTCAAGGAGCTCCAACAACTTTGGCTTCTTTTCTCATTTTTCAAGATTCCAAGTAAAACATGGGGCTTTTGACCTTTTAACACAAAATTACTCCGTAACTACAATTAATAACAGTTTACAATTATTTTCTGTCACTTGTATGGCTACCATTGCTTTCTGAGAATCCATTCATTCTTGAGTTGGATATTTACATCAGTGAAAAACCAACCACTTGAAAAAAGCAGTTTTCAGGTAATTTAGTTTGGGAGTCATTTAAATGGTTAGTGTGTTGACTTTTACTCATTCTGCTTTCAAATTGAAAGTATAATCAAATTCTACAGGACCTTGCCAGACCCACAGGAGCTATCAATGCAGGTTGAAATGAGAGCTGTGATTACAGAAAGTGACCAATGCTGACAGATAATGTGCACACCTGAGCACATGTTTATTGCAGTTAAGAGCTGACTGTGTTGTGTGTCAGTGTCCTTAGTGTCTATTTATGTTTTGTGTATGTGTATTCTTTGTTCTGATCACTTTTAGAAGTTACAGTAATGCCACCTTGATAATACAATAAAAACATGTCATTTTGATATGATTCATTTCCCTAGGTTATAGATTGTTTGGTATCATAAACATTAATATTTTATTACTTCTTGTCTTCTAATTTTTTATTTTTATAATTGATGGTCAGATGATGACAGTCTTTTTCACAGAATCAGTTGGCTGCTAATTTTGTCACCTATATGTCAGTTTTCAGATTTTCTGAAGATCACCTGTACCATCAAACAAAAAGGGAAGAAGAAAAGTGCCAGTATTTATGGATTGTCCAGTACGCACCAGGCTTTTCATATGATTGGAAGACATTTTTGGTGTTTCTTGTCACCATGGAAATGTAGAGTTAGAGCCCAGGTGGACATGTTCCCAAAACTCGATTAACTGCTCAGTTTTCACAAGTCCAGGTTGTGATCCCAGAAAGTAAGGAATCACACTGTAATGAATGAATTAGTTGTAAACTGCATGCTTTATTGATATGAGATTTCCAAAGTCATGTTTTGACTCCATTACATTCAGTGTGAGAGTGCAGCAGAGTACAAATAAATATGACAAAGTCTTAGGTAGCAAATCCTCTCCTGGTCCCAGAAGAGGCATGAAGCTTGGAGTGGAAGCCACCTCGGAGAGTGTCCTTTCCTCCCCTCCCTGGAAGGGCTGGACTCCGAATCTCCCCACTTCAGGATAGAGATTAGAGGGTATCTCCAATGCTTTGTACCCTGGAAAACCCTCTCTCAGCCAGGTTCTAATAAGCCCCATGGGGATACCTTGACCATACTTTGGAGTCCCCAGGCCACTCCCCGCTGCCTTCATAACCAGCTGCCTATAGCATCTCCACACCTTGAGTTGTCACTTGGATTCTGCTGGTTTTCCTGGGTCCTTTCCTGCCAATTCTGCTGCAACTCATGGCACCCAGCTTAAATACCAAGGTTAATGCCAGGAGCTTACTCCTTGTCACACTGGTTCTGCTACCTTATGGTTTCACCTGGGTCAGGTTTAGGGACCAGATTTGGGGACTAGCGCAGTACTAGGATGCATGACATTCAGACAGCGCTGAGTATCTGGGTTCTGCAGTGAGTGGCATCATCTCAGCGCAGTGCTCTGGGGCTGTCTGTGGGTCTAACTGTGCATTGTGCAGGAATGAGAGCAGAAGCAGGAGAGGAGAGTTGCTCTGTCTCCTCCTCAATGGCGGGGGACACGCTCTGCATGTCAGGGCCCGCCCTCCAGGGAGGCCCAAGGGCTGCCAACTAGGTTGAGCCCATTAGAAACTAAAACCCCTTGTCTGAGGATTCTGCCCCATTTTCAATCAGGAGAGGGTCTGTGGCTCCCACAGGAGCTCCCGGAAAGCAGGACCCTGCCTGACCTTTAGGTGCTTCCCCTTCTGTGGTCGTTGGATCCAAATGAGGGCACTCACTAGGTTGCCTTCTTTTATTTTACCATCCATTTGATGGGTTGTAGCACCTTGTTCTTTGTGGACTGTCCCTCTGTTGCTGCCTCTTTTCATTTAAGTATTGGAGAAAAATACTTCCCATTAATGTTAAACATACATGCTCATCATTCACAATTCACATGAATAGTTTTAGGGGAAAACTAGATGTACATTTTATATACCAATTATTTAAAGGTATTTAAGATTTGGTTAATTTTTATTGGATAATAAAATTATCCAATTCATTGGATAATTGAAGAATTATCCAGGTGATAAAGATTTACTTAGAAAAGATAAAACTTAGAAAAGAAGAAATTTCTTTGATATGAATTCGATGGAACATAAGGAATAATTTCCCTAGCCAAAGGAAATTGTGATGGACTATATTATGGAGTGAGGTTCCATTTGAGGAAAATTAATATATTGGTTATGTGTAAAATATGTATTTACTTATTATCGGTGTACTCACAGTTCCTAGTGAGTGTGACAACATATTTACCGAACAGAACGTGAAGCCAAATGAGTACTAACTCTGTGTCAACCTGTGTGTCTCACTGAGCATAGCATTAAGGACAGGGTCAGGCAGCTAGCATGTGCTCTCTAAATACATTTGATTTCCTGTGGCTCAGCGGCTATGTTTTTGTTGTGGGGATGGAGAGAGTACAGACAAGAAATGAAGATGTTAGGTGCTGGCGGAGCGAGGTGAAGGGAGGCTGAGATGGTCAGTAACAGTTTAAATTTTCTCTTTATAGGATTTTATGTTGAATGGGCACCTTTTTATTTATGCCACCCTTTCTCCCGAAGCACGTTTTCACAGTAAGATCTTCTTGGAGCTCATTACCATCAACCTGCTTGGGTGCTTCAGGTCTTGTATGTGGAATTTTTGATCCATGTTTTAGATTTCTTTTTCATCCAGGTGACTTGACAGTTTATCAATAGTAGTTACTAAAAAAAAGAAAGGCACCTAATCTCTTGCTGTTGGGAAGGGATTTGTTTCTATTCCCGAGTCTTGCTTCAATGAGGTTAAATTGGTTTTGGGTCTGGTTTTCATGGTTTAGATCCATTTTGGAAATTTTCTTCAGGGACTGCATCTTGTTCTCCAAAGCACCATGGAACGATGATTCATAAGCCAGAATACTTAAATGTTCATTTACTTAAAATTGAAATTGCAACTGCATAATAAGCAAGGAAGTGTGCTGGTCTTTGCTGTAGAAGTATCTACCCTGGAAGATAATTTATAACCTAGTGGTTGAGTGGTGAACCTGGAGTCAGAACCAGAGGGGCTAAACAGAGGTCCTCCTGACCAGGGCTCTGGATTACTGGTCACTGCGGCCATCCATCTGGACTGAAGACATCCAGGTGACTAGCATCCTTGGGCCAACTGGTGAGCTTCTCCTGAACTTTTATCTTTGTGGGGCCTCTGTGATTGGTGCTGATGTGCTCCACGTGCATCCCCTTTGCCCTCCTGAGGATCCAGTCTGGGGAGGGCTGCAGGAAGGCCTTCTCCATCTATTCTTCCCACCTCTGGATGGGGGTGCTTTTCTTTGGTAGTGCCATCTTCATGTCCAGGGCCCCTAAATCGTGCCATTCTCAGGAGAATCAGGAGATCCTTTCCTTGGTTACAGCCTTTTCAACCCCAAGGTCAAGCTGCTGATCTACTGCCTGAGGAATGCAGATGTCAAGGGTGCCCTGTGGAGAGCACTGTGCGAGGACAGTGATTTCTAATTGCTGTGACATTTGAATCCCCACTCTAAGTGCTCAGCTACCACCTGAATACAGAGAAGCTCACTGCTCCCTTTTGCCGTGGTTCTTCATGATGGGAGAGTAGGTTTTCCCTCTTCCTCTGAAGGAAGCTTTCCATAGGTAACATTCATTGATTTTTTTGGAATCAGATATAATTTTTTCTTTTGTTGCTCATTGAATTGAATGTCTGTGAAATTAAAAATTATTTTAATTTTTAATTACCCTATCATGGGTCCCAAAGGTTGAATACCGTTTATCTCTATCTGTAACCTAACTGTGTAAACTCAGTAACTGCATATGTCATAGGATTTGGGAGGAAGAAAAAGCTGCAGTGGAAGGAAGTGGTCCTGCAACCTGAAGGGCTACTTGTCCGTTCTCCCAGATTGTACTTACCACTTAAAGACCATCTCAGGGAGCTCTAGTTGCATGATGTTGAGATATTTCTTATAAAAATTATGGAGTCATACTGGGGAGTGAACAAGCAGGCTGAGTGAAGGAACAAAATTAATATGGGGTGTGTAGGAGAAAGGGGAGAAGGAGAAACCCACAGACAGTGTGGGAGCCAAGCTCACTGTTTACAACCTTGGGGGCAAACTGCTGAGCCAGTAGCTAACAGAGGGTGGAGTTGGGCATTGGGTGTCAGAGAAACAATTTGGGCTGTGTATGGTCCCCATGATCTTTTGAGTGTTGAGCTGTGAATTAGGTAGATGTATAGACTCTTTACATGTTCTCCAGTGTCTTTGCACCAGCACTTTCACCCTGGTTAGTCCGGGTCTGTGTCCTTTCCCTCATGAGAATGCTTATCCTGACACAGGACATTTTGCCAGACACTGTAAGTGACTAGTAGACTGTAGCTGGCTCTCCTGCCTTGGTGGCAGATTGACTTTTATGGATTCCTTCTACTTTTCAAACACAGTGGTTGGGGATGTGCCCCACAGACTTTAGGTGGCCTCTGAGGGTGTTACCATAAAGTGTACCTTCTAGCCTGCTTTGAGGTGAGGGTGGCCTCTTGCTTCCAGAGTGTTTCTCCATCTCACACTGAGAGTGAACAGGAGACTTGATCAGAAGAGAAAGTGTGTGCCCTTTACTTGGGGAGTAGTGATTACACAGTGCAAATCTCATTTTTCCCCTCTGTAATTATCTTTAAAATGGAAATTGTAAAGTCATTATTAACAAAATGATAAAGTGATCAATTATACCAATTTAACTCAATGAGCTATTTATACAGTCATTAAAATGATGACTGTATAGATTTTACAGATACACAGAAAAGAGTTATAAGATTTAAAGGGAAAATGTGAACCAATAATTGCAAATGCCATGTAACCACAGTTATGTCCACGTATATGCACTAAGTAGAGAAATCTATGACATACAATAGTATAGTAATGGTTGTAGCATGGTAGTGTGATGGCTGTTTATAACTTTTAAAAATTACCTTTCATGCCGTAGGAAGGTTTGGACATGTTAGATCAGTATGTTTACACCTGAAATAATCTAACCAGTACTAGCTTGTACACCAACTATGCTTACATTAAATACACATGAAAATTTAAAAATTAGAAATAAATTCAGCTACTAAAGTTTGTAAGATATAAGAAAAACTCTTGAATTTCATCTCTGTCTTTATTTTAAATACTATAGCATAAAGGAGCATTTTTAAAAAGGCACCCAACTCTTACTTACATCTGTGGGCAGGTGAGCTCACCGAATGTGAAGATCAGACGGGCTGTTATCATAACAGCTAGCCTATGTGTCAGTCCCTCAGCCAGTGCTGTGCACTACACATCCATAGCACTTAATGTGCAAAGTCTCATCCAACCATCTTAACCAGTCCAAGAAGAACGTCCCATTATCAGTCTGTTTTATGCGTGCATGTACCAGAAAGTAGCAAATGTCTGACTTTTACGGAGTTGCTGTCACTGTCAAGCCCTCCTTCCCTCTGGTTGTCAACTGTTAGCGATCAGCACGTGATCTCCTCTGAATCTGCGCTGTCAGTGTGACCCAGACTGGACCTTCGAGGGAAGGCCTGTGGCTCACAGGGTGGCCTGTGATGAGCTAGCATGTTCCCTTCAAGGTAAGGAATCAGCAAACCTCTTTGAGCATCACATCTGAACCTCACCTTCCAGTTAGTGTTTTTAAAGTAGTTCTTGTGTCTGTCCCTGAATGAACTCTCAGCATGAGTGATGGGAGGTTCTTTATGGATAAATTTGAGACCCCAGCATCTGGTATCAAGCTTATAATTTTTCTTAACCAAATTGGGACATTTATACTATTGATTTTTATTTTTAAACTTCACCCAGGACATGCTTATTGAATTTTTAGAGAGACAGAAGGGGAGGAAGTGAGGCAGAGAAATATAAATGTGAGAAACATCATTGGTTGCCTTCTGCACGTGTGCCCACTGGGACCAAACCCTCAACCTAGGTGTATATGGGCCCTCACCAGGAACCAAAACCCTAAACTTTGAATTTATAGGCCAACACTACAACCTATTGAGCCACACCAGCCAGAGCTGATTATTGATTTTAATGACTTCCAATTGCTTGTATTGTGTAGGTAGGGAGCTCTAAAGCAGACAGGGAGCCTGGAGCAGAGAAAAGGACCTTCCTCCTTCCTGTCTGCCCGCTGCTCTTGTCAGCCTTGCCCAATAGCTCTTGACAGTGGCAGCAGAGGCTCCCTGCTCAGCCTTAGTTATTCAGGGTCCCATAGGAAGCCTTATCATTCCCTGCTCGGGCCACAGTGCTGCTGGGGAGCCCTACTCCTCACAGGATTAAGTCTGAACCCCAACTCCTCTGACCTGGATTCTAATCACCCAACCTCTGCTCTGTGCCCTTGAACCCTAGGAATAGCAGCTTCACACAGTTCTGCTTGTTCATCTGAGAGCTCTGTGTTTACTGTTGTAGTTCCCCAGTGTCCTTGTAACCATTGTGCTGTATGATAGTCTCTCTACTATCGTACTACAGCAGCACAATTTCTGTTCCCTGTTGGGTTCCCATCTGATTCAAAGAGAAGTGAGAAAACACTCTGAAATTAAGACACGTATACAAATGATTGCAAACAAAAACATGTGACCAAGTATGAGAGTGGAAGAACAGAAAAGTAGTATAAAATATTTCTAAAGTTACCTGGTGCTTTTCAGAGTGATCCTGTTATTGTCGATGTATGCATCTATGTTACTTATACCCTGAGAGAACATACCCAAGAAATTTGGAAGTCTTGTCTCTTAACTGAGGGAAAAACGTGAAAGAGATAAAATTAAGGGGGAGCCAGGCCAGACAATGCTGTGGCCTCTGTTTATAAAGCTGTCAGAGGAAAGAAGCATAAAAGCCAAGGAAAGGATGCCACCCAGAAAACGCAAGTGCTAAGAGGTCTAAATATCTCAATATTTATGTTAAGTAGAAATAGATTAGATCCTCTTATTTTCACATTGATTTTTTTAAACTCATAAAATACAGCTATATACAGTTGTTAAGAGCAACGAAAACAGAATCGCAGAAACAAGCTGGGGTAATGGCAATGAAGAACATCTGCTCTGCAAATATGTAATTAGTTGATGCAACAATAGAATGAGAGGCAGATGTTTGTATTTATGTTTATGTAAGGCAAAAAGAATTGGTATAATGAGATTACTAGATAATAATCAAGGTAACAGCCTACAAAGAAGATGTAACAGTCATTAACATGTATAGCTGTAACAACATGGTCACAGTATAGAATTAGGAAAAAAAACCCCAGAGAAGTCTATTGAAAAATTTGTAAACCTCACTTTATAGTGGGGTTTAGCAAAATGCTTTCAGAAACAAATTGACAATACTGAAAAAATGGGATATCCAAGCTCTGAGTAACAACATTAATAAGCTTGTCCTAATAAATACATAAAAATCCTATGCTTGAGAAATAGAGAATATGTTACATGGAAATTAATATAAAAATAGCAAAATGACTATATACAAAGCAATAAAAGTCCTCAGATTTTTCAAAGAATCAATATCCTAGGGATTCATGATTTTACACCACAGTGATTGTAAATTAAAAATAAACAACAAAGATAATAAAAATATTTGGAAACTAAAAATGCAGTCCTACATAATTTGTGTTTTACTGATGGTGTTAATGGTGAAAATTCTGAGTATCAGATTTGAGATATGCAGCCAAAGTGGTAGATAAAAAGCCACTTTAGAGCCCA
>PVIA01014141.1:0-28451 GCA_004024845.1 Tonatia bakeri
AGAAGAAGCATAATTAGTAGGCATAAAACACGGGGAGTGATAATAAATGGCACAGGAAACAGAGGACTCAAAGAACTTACATGTACAACCCATGGACATAAACTAAGGGGGGGGGAATGATGGAGGGGTGGGGGGGCAGGGTGGAAGGGGGAAAAGGGGGAAATTGGGAAAACTAATAACATAATAAAAAATACTTTAAAAAATAAAACTAAATAAAAAAAGAAATGAAGGGTACACTAATTGAAATAAGGATAATTTACAGAGAAACAACAATAGAGTGAATGAAGCTGAGAGTCAAATCAGTGATTTGGAATTAAGAAAGTAAAAAATGACCAATCAAAATAAGAAGAAAAAGTATCAAAGAAAAGAGGATAGTGTAAAGCAGCCTCTGGGACAACTTGAAGTATTCCAACATTTGCATCATAGGGGTGCCAGAGGAGAAAGAAACAGCAAGAAATTTCCAAAGAAACTTACCAAATTTGGTGAAGGAAATAGACATGGAAGTCCAGGAAGCACAGAGAGTCCCAAACAAGATGAATGCAAAAATGCCCACTCCAAGACACATCATAATTACCATGCCAAAGTTTAAAGATAGAGAATCGTGAAAGCAATAGAAAATCTTTTTTTTTTTTAAGATTTTATTTATTTATTTTTAGAGAGGGAAGGGAGGGAGAAAGAGAGAGAGAAACATCAATGTGCGGTTGCTGGGGGCCGAGGCCTGCAACCCAGGCATGTGCCCTGACTGGGAATTGAACCTGTGATGCTTTGGTTCGCAGCCTGAGCTCAATCCACTGAGCTGTGCCAGCCAGGGCTCACTATAGAAAATCTTAAAAACAGCAAGAGAAAGGAAGTTGGTTATCTACAGGGGAGTTCCCATAAGACTGTCATCGGATTTCTCAAAAGAAACTTTGCAGGCTAGAAGAGATGGCAAGAAACATTCAAGTAATGAAAAGCAGGGACTTAACAGCTAAGATTACTCTACCCAGCAAGGATACCATTTAGAATCAAAGGGCAGATAAAGAGCTTCCCAAACAAGAAAAAACTAAAGGAGGTCATTATCACCAAGCCATTATTATATAAAATGTTAAAGGGACTTACTTAAGAAAAAGAAGATCAAAACTGTGAACAATAAAATGGCAATAAATACATATCTATCAACAATTGAATCTAAAAAAGAAAGTAAGCAATCAAGAACAAAGACAGAATCATGGATAGGAACAACATTTTGATGTTTGCCAGAGGGCAGGGGGTGTGGGGGAATAGGTGAATGGTGGGGGAATTAAGAAGTACAAGTGAGTAGTTACGGAACAGCCATGGGGATGTAAAGTACGATATAGGAAATGGAGTAGCCAAAGAAATAATAAGCATGACCTATGTACATGAACAATGGTGTGTGGATTGCCTGAGGGAGTGGGGTGTGCTGGGTGGGGGGGGGGAAATTGGGATAACTGTAATAGAATAATCAAAATACAATTTAAAAAGCAAATTAGATCTAAATTGGATCTCTATAGTGTTTATAGTATATAGGGTATATATACTATACTGTGCATCCATATTATAGATGTACATATAAATTAAGTATAAATTTGATCTCTCTAGTGTTTAGGTAGTAATGGAAAATTTGTAAGTAGGCAAAATACAGGACCTCCCTAGTGGATTGTTGGGTAACCAATAAACATTACACTCTAGATAAAATAAATTGTATGTGTGTGTTTTCCTACAAAGTAATCTGTTTAGTATTGTTTTTTATATCAGAAAAAATGCATGATGTCTGTCTAGAAGATATCCAGCCACTTAATGTGAAAAATAGAGATATTTATTGAAGAAGATTAAAGATACAAGAAACATCGTACATAGGACAATGACATCTCAGTCCACTTCAAATTAGTCACCTTGGGACATCACACAGTTCTCCCAATCACCATTAGCTGCCCTGTTGTATTTTTGTGAATCTCAGGGATAGTCTGAAATCTCTTCCCCTTCAAAGGTGATTTTACTTTTGGGAAAAGCCAGAAATTGGCAGGGTGCCAAATCTGGACTGTATGGGGGCAGAGTCCCTCAGGGTGATACCTGAGTGGGCGTGTTGTTGTGGTGAAGCCGCCAGTCATCAGTTGCTCATAGCTGTGGCCTTCTGAATCCTCAAAATAGTTTCCATGGAGGACTGTTCAGGCTTAATGTAAAATTTGATGCAGATTCATTGCTCTACTTGCTCAGTTGTTTGGAATGTGCTGACTACACAGTACACATGCTCACTCAATGGCATCTACCGCCTCCACTGACTAGTACAGTGAAGTTGTCATTGTTCACACGTGCCCATCCCAGTCCACTCTCCTGGGCTGCCAGGTTACATCGATGTTGTGCAAACTGTTTTCGTTATGTCAACAATGCCTGGACCTTTTTGGACAGACCTCATATATGTGCCAAATAAATAGTTTTGATACTAGATGGTTATATGTCACTGTAATTTTCCTGTGGAGTATATGACATTTTTTTAATTCATGGAAATTTAGTTGTGGGAAGCGGTGAGTATTACTGTGCTTGGAATGGAGCAAGGCTGAATGAATATGAGTAACATTTTTCAATTTTGTTTTGAGACTCAGTGGAAGATATTGTTATTAGGAAAATGGCTAAAAATTAACCATGTAGGCTTTCAGCACCAGGGGTACCAATAGTTTGCTTTCATTCATAGAAGGTGGCCTTTATCAGCACCCAAATGTATAATGAGAAAGGGTCATGTTTCCAGAGCTCATCTTGTCCTTTGATTTTTCCTTTTTCAGTTATTTCATGCGTTTGGTCCTTTTGGCTGCAGCACTGGGACTTCTCAGTTGGTTATGGGTCAGGGAAATGATTATCTAAAGTGCAGGTAGGTGTAGTGAGAGTATATATATGTAAGGTCCTTATATACATTGAGTAGCATTGAGGCAAAATTGGCCATATGTCTGATACTGAGTTTCTGAACAGACATTTTTCGGTTGTAGTGGTGTAGCACTGTAGCAGTTCAGCTGAGGTCACAACAGGCAGGCATAGGTTGGGGTAAAAGGATTCGCCATTAGATTGAAGGGAAAACAGGACAAAGCTAGCTGGATCTTTTATAATCCACCACCCACATGGACTAGAGATTTTTGAAATGTGTATATATTAAAGCAGAGAAAAAAAGTTGTTCATTATTAGCTGTTGTGGGTATCATTCAGTAGCTTGAACTGTTTAACTTTTTGAACATGTATTTGGGAGTTAGAATAGATTTTAGCTAACAAGGTTAACTTTTGAAAAAACAATAAACTGTATTGCAGTAATTTTAGATTTATCACAAAGTTGCACAGGGATAGAACAGAGAGTTCCTGTATTCCCCTCATCTAGTTTCCCTGTTGTCATAATCATGACACCTTTGTCAAAGCTAAGAAACCAAAGGAGTATATTACTATTAATTCACTGCATAAAAGAGTAACTTTTTTATACCTAATTTATTATTGCTCAAGATACTACAAAATGAAATCTCAAAAGTTGAGGATTTTTTTTAAATCCTCATCTGAGGACAGGCTTATTGATTTTTTTAGAGAAAGGGGAAGGGAGGGAGGGAAACATTGATGCAAAAGAGAAGCCGATCTGATTACATCTTGACTAGGTAGGTATCAGACCCACAACCTAGGTATATGCACTAACAAGCAATGGAACTGGAGAGCGTTTTCTGAAGAGGTGACTAATTATGTGTTTGAAGGTTTCTTTCTTTTTTTTTTTTTTTAAGATTTTATTTATTTATTTTTAGAGAGGGAAGGGAGGGAGAAAGAGAGAGAGAGAGAGAAACATCAATGTGTGGTTGCTGGGGGACATGGCCTGCAACCTAGGCATGTGCCCTGAGTGGGAATCGAACCTGCGATGCCTGGTTCGCAGCCCGTGCTCAATCCACTGAGCTACACCAGCCAGGGCTGAAGGTTTCTTTTTAAAAATTTTTGTTAAAACCATTTTTACTGAGATTAGGAAAGTAACTTTAAAAATAAATTTTATTTGTATATTATAGTCTTTTCTCTTCAGAACTATGATAACTTTTTAGAGTTGACGGTGGAGCTTTTTTGTTTTTTGGACAAGGCTGGTTCTGAGCCTGTATCCTGACAGTTGTTTACACTGTTTTCTATTCCACTTTCCCTTACCCTGATTATTCCTGTCTTCCCAGCAGAGGGAAAATTCGAATGAGTCAGTGAAGGTGAACAAGAACTTCAGGTCATTTGACTGAACAAATAGGACCTTTACATTATTTAATTTGATACTTACTTACTTCATGGGTATAGGTTTTATATGTTTGAGAAGTCTTAATTCAGAATCTCTTTGTTTTTTTAGTTAATCATTATTTCTGTTGTAGTGCTGGAGTGCTTGAGAGCTTTTATTTGTTTGCATCAGATTTTGGCATTAACTTATATTTTTGGTACTCAAATCTTAAACAATTGTTCGTACTTTCTAGGCAACAGCTGAACAGATGCGCCTTGCTCAGGTGATCTTTGATAAAAATGATTCAGAATTTGAAGCTAAAGTTAAACAGGTATGTTTCTGGCAGAGGAGGTGTTATCACTTTTGTAATCTGTTTTTATTATGTTATAAAAATATAATTCTACTAGAGATTTTAATTTTAAAGTATGCTGCTTGCTTAATCTCAACTAATTGAATTTTGAAGTTGTGATTAGATACCTATATTGATGGCTAGAATGAAGAAATTGATTATGTTCATCCTCTTGGCAGTAGAATCTTTGATATACTACTGTTAAATGTAACAACGAGCTAGATTTTTGTGAAAGCACATTGACATCTATACTATAAGGAGAAAGTATATTTAGTTTTTGGCAAGTCCTCAGAAAATTTTGTTTGATGTTAAAGAAGAACTAAATTACCCTTTCAAATGTTTTGGTGATTCCATACATGTTAGAAAAGTATAAAGGTAAATTTCAGGGTGATGTCTGCATTTAGAACTTTAATGAGAGGACTTTTTGTTAGCATAATCTTAATTTCATATATACTTTTTTTCCTGATAAGACTTCTTTTTGCCTTCAAGATTTTAGAAGCCAAACTCTTATAAATCTTCCCTCAGTCCAAACCTTGGTAGAGATCTACCAGTAGTTGTTCCTTGGAGAACACTGCATAGGGAATTCCTTGGAGAACACTGCATAGGGAATTCTTCATAGCTCTTCACTGAGTAAACTCTTCGTTCTTACTTAGAACTTAGAGTTTCTGTCATCAGACTAGTGATAATATATATTTTTAAGATTTTAGTTATTTATTTTTAGAGAGAGGGGAAGGGAGGGAGAAAGAAAGGGAGAGAAACAGTGACTGGTTGCTTCTTATGCGCCCCTAACTGGGGACCTGGCCCGCAACCCAGTCATGTGCCCTGACTGGGAATCGAACTGGCCATCTTTTGGTTTGCAGGCTAGCACACAATTCACTGAGCCATACCAGTCAGGACTAGTGATAATATTTTTGAAAGGATACAAAAAGGACTTATTAAAAATTATAGAGCTTGTTCTTTGAATGAGGTTTATGTACAGGTTGCAACATACATACTATATATTATATTGTATTTTATCTGAATATCATAGAAAATAGAAAAGAAAGAACCTTGGTCCAGGAGTTTAGGGTTTTAAGTGCTAATTTTAGTTCTATCTCTTACCCAATCACTGGAGGGATTTTGATACTTATTGTTCATTTTAACAATTGCATATGACAGATACTGGATTAGGCCAGATCATTGATAAAAATCTGACATTATTAGTAGATACCCAGAGATTGAAGTACTGGGAAGCTGTAAGGGCGTGTAGCACCTTCGCTGTGTAATTCAGGGAGAAAATGAGAGAGACAGAGTGGTGCAGTGCACAGAGCTGTGTTTGTGAGATCAGGAGGCCTGGATTCCAGATGGGCTTTGCCGTTGATTAGTTTTTTCACCGCAGAGAAATCACTTCAGATGTTTGGGTCAAACTGTTTTGAACTGCAGCTAGTACATAATAAAATAGTTAAATATAGATAACACACAACAATCAAACTTTTGTTAACTTTTAATGGAGAAACCTGTATTGTGTCTAATCTGTTTGTTCCTTGTGATGAAAATGTTAAGTAGCTTAATCTCTCTTGTTAAAGAGAATGCACCAAGGGGATTTCTTCAGTTACTTCAAACATAGCATACTGTGGAATCTGCTCAAGAACATACTATGTCTACGAGTGAGTTTTGTGATAGCCTCAGAATTCTTTGTGAGACCTCAGGTGTTAACAACTTTTTACATGTGTTACAATCCGAGTAGTAAAAGTTTTTGTGGGGGTCTTTGTCCCTATGCAGCACAGTTGGACTGGGTGTTCTGTTAATGGTGGTCACATACACCTGGTCTTTGGGAGACACGGAGTCAGTCCCACTTAATATTTGCGTAGTTTAGAATTTTGGGGATCCAGGCCGTGAATCTAAGTTTGAGTAGTCAGTAGATGGCCCCAGAGTATTCTGAGGATGTTGGTGTATGCATCTGTGTGTACTGCTGATTAATAGTCTGGTACTGGTCAGCTTGGGGGAGGGTTGATTTGTAGTTCGACTCTGCCAGTATTGGTGAAAAAACATGGAGTGGCCACAAAAAGACAAAAAATGGGGAAAAAAGCCAAAATAGGTAAAAGCTCAGTGTTGAAGAGGCTATCTTCATGTGGAAGGATTGAATAACTTCTGTCTTTGTGTAGAAGAATCTTAAAATTAATATCAAGTGCTGTTTTTGGGTCTTCCTAACCATTTTTTTATGCTTTTAATAGCTTATGGAAGTGACAGGAAAAAATCAGGATGAGTGTATAGTGGCCCTGCACGACTGTAACGGAGATGTGAACAAGGCTATCAACACATTGCTGGAAGGGAATTCAGACACGGTAAGACTGTGAAGTAATATTAATTGATTTGCGGTGCTAAGATTTGTTTCCAGTTCCATATTGCATTTTAAATTTCACCTTACTTGGGGGTGGGGGCGGAGGAGATTATGGGTGCCATTCCATATTTGTTTTAAGATCCAGAAAGAACACTAACCTAAAATGACTGTTTTTGTTATATATGGTTTTTTCATGAAGTCGTAGAATCTGAAGACTCGAAAGAGAACTTGGTCATCTACTCCAGCCTTACACAGTTTCCAAAATTCTCTGGGCCTGTGGACATTTTCACCACCTGAAAAAATCTTCTCTTGGCTCCACTGCTCATGTTTCTTCATCTCAGTCGTCACCTCTTACTACTCCTTATATCTCTAGACTAACAGAAAACCAGGATTTGCTGGTATATCTATTTGCTTATGTGTGAATATTCTATAGACACATTTTCATGACAGTTTGACAGATATATAAAAGGGGAAAAGTTGGTTTGTTTTGTTTTGTTTTTTAGCTTAGTAAAGTTTGAAGAAATGTGTAGGCACACTTGAGCTCATCTCTTAATTTAGGAAGGATGCAACTAAAGCCACACCAGGCAGTTGTCAGCCCTAATCTTTTGATTTCTATGTGGAGATTGCACAGTATTTCATTTGTATTTTTAAATTGAGGATTAAAATAAATAATGATTTAACCAAAAAAGGGTACAAAGATGAACACATCAAGAAGTGCCTTCCTTGTTGGTGTTCAGGCTTAATCAGGTTCTTATTTTTAGGGTCAAAACTGGTACTAGAGTCAGGCTGTATACAAATGAACTTCCATGACAAGTTCAAATGTAGAATGAGTATCTTTTTATTTAATTCAGAACAAGGAGAATGAATTTTATTATTAAATAATTAGATGCTTGGGAAAATATTTGCAGTATTTGTGGGTAAAATGTCATGCCAGGTAACACTGGTCCACATGATAAACTACCAAATATGTCAGTTTGTTGGGAAAATATATCATGTGAAGTGATTTTATATATCATGATATATATATCATGTGAAGGGATGGAATAAAATTCTGAATAGCTTTTGCTTGCTGAGAGTCTTGTGTTTACTGGGTTTTATAAAATAGGGGGAATGTGTTTGCCTCATTACTAATGAATTCAGTGTAGAATGGCTCTCTTGTTATTTTCAAAATGAACTGAAGGGCTTAACTTCCCTCTTTGTAAAAAATCATTGTGGACAAATGAAATCTCTCTAAATTATTAATTGGAGGGTGCGTTTTCTCTTTTTCTGGTCAAGGTGGGATGGGATACTCCTTTCTGTTGCCTTTTCTTTACCTCCAGTAGATTTCATTCTTTATGTGGTAGGTGAATTTTTAAGTCTTAAAAGTTGAGTTCTCTCTTTGTGGTTTATTGAGTTTTAATTTCTCATTGGGACTGAACCCAAAGAAGGTGGTTCTGGCTGAATGTTAAATAAATGTTCCTTTTGTTAGCTTTGTAAAAAAATATTTATTTACTTTTAGAGAGAGGGGAAGGGAGAAAGTGATAGAAACTTCAGTGTGCGAGAGATACATGGATCTGTTGCCTTTCAGTTGCCCCCAGATGGGGACCTGGCCTGCAACCCCAGGCATATGCCCCGACTGGGAATTGAACTGGCAATCTCTTTGTTTGCAGGTTGGTGCTCAGTCCACTGAGTCACATGAGCCAGGACTCTTGTTAACTCTTGAACCTAGAAATTACACAGTGGTAGCCAGATCAGGCTTGTTTTCTTCAACGATCAGAAAATAGTAAATTAGTGCTTAAATCTGGGCACAAAAGATGTATGCTTGATTGGAGTTAAGAGGATTCAGAGGAAATGCAGAAGCATAGGGAAAGTCTTTGAGAGATCCTGTTTTGTTTACGATTATTCTGTGGTGCATCTTTTCTTCCATATTACTTGCATATCTGTTTCCTGGTTGTTTTCTGCAGCATGGCAACCAGCAGCAAATCTTGTCCTGTTGGCTAGCTTTTACTTTGTGCCAAGGTCTTCTGAAGCAAAATTATTACTTTGCAAAAACATCCAGTGGAACTCTCTATGATATTTTTAAAAATGAGTTTGTCTTTCTCATGTATAGTTGCTGTTACAAAGGAAAACATTGAATATGATCATAAGTACTGAACTTTCTGTTTCATCACAGTACTGCTTGTTTGAGTGACAAAATAGTTCTGAAGTATCAGTCCCTTGCATTAATGTACTTCGTTGTTGTTGTTACAACAACACATGTAGTTCCTGGCAATTATGAAGGGGTAGGAGAGTGATTTTGAATGATCTGGCCTGGAAAGCTGTTTTTCTAGTTGCTGAATGTGTTGTTTGGGAAAACCATTGCTATTAGAGTTTCTTCTGTCCTCCTGTTGTACAAGTCGCCAAGCACAAATGACAAAGATGGACAGAACTTCTGTTGAAAATCTTTTGTAATTGTTTCACTTTGAAAGCTTGTGTGCATGCTTGTAGACTTCTGTGCAAATGTGCAGTATTCTCTTTAGCATTTACTGTGGTGTAAAACCAGTTGCCCTATAAAGGTTCCTTTCCTACTTTCCCCACAAAGTTCTTGTTATATTAACTAGAACCCACAAACCAAGATTTGCTTCTGGGTATCCTTTGCTCAATGAAATGGAATATGATGCTTCTCTCTTTCAGATGTTTTACATGGAAAGTCTGTTCCTTTATAATGATTGAGTCTGGCAGTGTAAAGATATTTTAAATTGTACATATATGTACCTTATCCCAACTCTACTGTGTTAAAATATTCTAGGACCTCTTTGTTAACCTAAGATGACAAGATTCTATCCTACATAGTTGTCTTGTTTATTTATATTAGTGAAGATAATAAATTAAGTTTGTATAATGGAATTTTTTGCTGGAATAAAAAAGCTTTATTGTTTTCTTTAATTAAAAAAGCAATGCAGAGAGATAAAAAGTTAAATCCAATTAAATATCCTTAATTAGATAACTATTTCTAACTTTCTTTAATATGTACATAGGCTTTTATTTAAACTAAAAAATGTAATTCTATTTTATATGCTATTTGCTGAAAGCTTGAATCACTTATATCATGGATCTCTTTCTTTGTACACCTGCATAACTCTTAAAATGGCTACATACGACTCCCTGTGTGGATATTCTAGAGGAGATAGTTTCTTAGCAAGATATTTGGGGAATTCCTGTCCCCTCCCTTCTTTCATTCTGCTCATCATTGTCTCTACACAATTATCAGATTATTTCATCTGAATAAAGGCCTAGACATAGAATTGCTAGTCAACAGCGGAGAACTAATTGAAATTTGGATACTGTTGCACAGTAGACTTCCAGGAAGGTTAGAATAGATGCATGTTTAACTAGAGCTAAAATACCTGATTATTCTGCTCTAACTATTGGGTGTTGATTTTTAAAATCTTTATCAAACCTTAGAGGTGGAAAGTAATTTGTTTTAATTTGTATTTTTTAACATCCCATGATTTTATATGTAACTAAATATATGAGTTCATCATAGGGTTATAGATAACAAAATTTTTTCTTTTAAAAATGTTTTAAATCTAGCCCCCACTGTTATAGAAATAATTCAGGTATATTTCTAATTTTAGTTTAATTTCCAGTGCTTATGTTTATTTGGATATACAATGTTAGTAATTTTCTGCAGGTTTTTTTAAAACCTAAAATAGTTGTGTAAGGTAGATTATAGGAAAGTAAATGGAAACAAATTGTTCAGGTTTGCAATTGCCCAGTAACACACAGTGATTGATATCTTAATACTTACATTCACAAGAACATAGTTACATTGATAAGAGCATAGTGTCTCATTCTTTTCTCAGCGATTTTTAAAGTAGGTTCACAGTTGTTCATATGGAAGATAATATAATAATAAGTAATACTATAAGAATAAACTCTGTGTTTTGTGTCTTCACAACTGTAAATCTATTTTTGCTCGGACCTGTACGTGGTATGATTTGGTTTGGTATCACCATTCCAGGAGAGGTGGAGAAGAGAGGTTATATAAATAATTTGACTTAATTAGAACAGGTCTTTGAGTTTTAAATTTTGGGTGCTTAACTTAAACCCCGAATTTTGTTTGTTTACCGTTAAAGTTTTTTTGATGGTTACTTTGGATAACTGAGTAGGGAAAGGTGTATTTCTGAGATTTTAGGGCATCATACTATGTAACTTTGTAATCTTGAAGCATCTGTGTTTTTAATAGGTTTAAGTCCTGCTACTGAGGTGAGGTTGGCATAGAGTGGGAACTTGGGGAAATGACATTTACTTCATTCTTGTCAGCATAGGAAAAGTCTTTCTGGAGGGACAACATGTAGTTATATTGTCAACTCAGCTAGTCACTGCAATCTTTGTGCTGTGTATGGCAAAGAAGCTTAGCAAGAGGTTTGCTGTCTTTATCATTGGGAAGTAGGAGTATATGAAAAGAATTAAAATGGTAGGCAAGCAAGCTGCAAGGCAGGGGTGATTAGGTTTGGAAGATATAACATGAACACACTCTTGATAATTGTACACGCTTTGAGTGACAACTCTGAATAACAACTCTTATCTTTGGTAGACTTCGTGGGAGACTGTAGGGGGGAAGAAGAAGAATTTTGGAAAAGAAAGTTCAGAAAACAAAGAGAATAGAGAGAAGAGGAGTGAGAGAGAAGTGAGTCGTGGACGTGGAAACAACAACCGCAAAGGAAGAGGTGGCAACCGTGGGAGAGAATGTAAGTACGGACCTTCCCCCTCAACTTTTTATGATGAAAATTTTTATACACATTGAAACTCTGAAAGAGTAGGTCAACAAATGCCAACAAACCCACTTCCTCAATGTATCATTTGTTCTTACAGTTAACACTTGGGTTCTGATGAAGTTAGTTAACTTAGTAACTGATGCAGGTTCATATCAGCACTGACCTGGGCTGTAGGTAGGTAGTCATGTGTATTAAGACTGCCTGTTGTTGTGAATGAAGTGCATCCTCTAATTTTAAAAGAGGATTTTCATTAACTGATAGATGAAGTTGTGTATTCTTCCCCACTTGTGGATACTCATGGTATAGGCAAAGGTTAAATTAAGTGGGAAGTTGTTGAATAGGGAAGGTTTTCTTTGTACCTAACATTCGACTCAGGTTTTGGCGTCATTAACTGAAAGCAACAATCTGCTCTGTAGACATACCAAAGTAGCTAAATTATGAATGGATACAATGTAAATATTTAACATGTCACCTTGGAGACTTGCTAGGTTATTCCACGGATATTTATTATGTACCTACTATGTAATCAGTACTCTTACAGGCATATAGCAATGAATAATATAGAAATTTTGTTCTAAAACTTACGTTTTAATGGAGGTAGAATGAGATGCAACAATAAAGTCTAAAAGTAACATTTCACAATATATTTTAATGGTGTTATGTAGAAATTATGCTGTGGGGAAAAACAAAGAGAGATGGGGATTACAGGGAGGGGGTGTGGCAAATTTAAGTGGAATAGTCACCAAGAAAGGCCTCACGTACAACTCACAGGAGTTAGCCCCTGAAAGAGATGAAAGGAACAAGCTGTGCCAATGTCACTCATAGAATGTCTGTATTATGTAGAATCATTAATGCTGTTACAAGTATGAGGAGAAGAAAAGACTGTGTTGGCATCTTCTGGACAGTATCCAGTAAAAACCTGTCTCTAACACTAATTTCTTCAATAATTTAATATTTCCTTGGTGTTGTTATTTTGTTACTGTATGCCTTTGCAGACCTTACACCTAACCAGTGAACAAATGTGTTGTGTATTACATAGTTGAATAACAAAAGTGGCTTTTTGAAGCAAATCTTACTTTAGGGGAGAGCAAGTCCAAATAGAAAAAAGAAAAAGTGGTATGTCATTTAAATTTCTTTTTAGAATTTTCACCAATGAATTAGTAAGGAAATGTGCTACCACTTAGTTTTCGAGCCGCTTTTGTTTGGTTTTGCTTTCTCCTCATTTTGAACCCTTTGGTTACATTTTAGCCTTTAAAAAAAAGACTCTTTGTTCTTGCCTTTAATAGCTAACTGGTATCATTATGTATAACGTTCTTTTTAATTTCTTAGTTAGAGGCGAAGAGAATGGAATTGATTGCAGTCAAGGAGACAAGCCTTCAGACCGTGGCAAGCGAGCCCGTGGTAGAGGTAAGACAATAAGGGGGACGGAGCTGCTTGTGACCGGAGAAAGGAGGCAGGCTGTTCGCTGTACGAGGCACTGACTGAGGCATGGCAGTGTATTTTGAAAGAACGGTTCATCTGAAATCTTTTGATTTGTTTACTGATGTCTATATGAATGAAGTGTTTGGATTATGTAATTTTGAGGAAACTATTGGTTATTTTCAAATGAGCTATGAAGATCCTTTATATGAATAATTTAAAATTTGAAGTTCTGACCAAATGTTATTATTAATTCCCCTATGTTGGACTTTAAGAAATGTATTTTAGCCCTGACTGGTGTGGCTCAGTTGGTTGAGTGTCATCCTGCAAAGTCAATCGTCACCAGTTCGATTCCTGGTGAGGGTAACATGCCTGGATTGTAGCCTAGAATCCTGTTTGGGGCATGTGTGAGAGGCAAGGATAGATGTTTCTCTCACAGGTTGATGTTTCTCTCCTTCTCTTTCTCCCACCCTTCCCCTTTATCTAAAAATAAATAAAATCTTTAAAAAAGAAAGAAATGTATTTTAGCACTGGCCAGGTGGCTCAGTTGCCTGAAGTGTCATCCTGATATGCCATTGTTGCGGGTTCAGTCCCCAGCCAGGCACTTAGAAGAATCAGTCATTGAATGCATAAATAAGTAGAACAACAATTCTCTCTTTCTCTCTCCCTTCTCCCCCTAAATCAATTTTTTAAAAATTTTGAGGGAAGAAAAAAGTGTTTTACCCACTGGTTTTAAATTAAAGTTGTTTGCCCATTGATTATCCCTTCCCCTTAACCATTTCCTGTTAGTGATCATTTCTTAACATTTATTAATTTGAGATGTCACTAAACCACTTTAAGAATGTAGTTTCAGCCCTGACTGGGGTGGCTCAGTTGGTTGGGCGTTGTCCTGCTGAGAGAAAGAGAAGTTGCCAGTTCTGTTTCCGGCTGGGACACGTGCTTGGGTTGTAGGTTTAGTCCCTGGTTGGGGCATGTATGAGAGGCAGCTGATTGATGTTTCTCTCTCACATCAATGTTTCTCTCCCTCTATTTTCCCACCCTTCCTCTCTTTCTAAAAATAAATAAATAAAATCTTAATCTTCATTAAAAAAAAGCAGTATGGTTTCATATATCTTGAAGTTGTGGCTGAATTTTCTCAGGATTGCAAGTATATGATGCAGTAATGTACAGACCCTGTTTTCGTTCAGTGGAGGAGCTACCTGAATTGACTGACATGTTTTATATTTTATCCGTTATTCAATGTGGTTGTGACTCTTCTCCAAATGAGCATTTTATAGTGGCAGAATTTTTCAGAAATATTAAGTGTAGCAATAATGTAGGTTGTACTATGCTATCACTTCCCTTTGCTGATCACTTATCCTATAATATTTTACTAAGCTTCCACTCTGGGGGCCAAAGGCAAATGATTTCCAGAGATCAGAAAAGGACAAAATTAGCCCTGACTGAATTGACTCTGTAAATTGAGTGCCAGCCTGAGAACCTAAAGGTCACTGGTTTGATTCCCTGTCCAGGCATATTCCTGGGTTGTGAGCCAGGTCTTCATTTGGGGGCGTGCAGGAAGCAAACAATCGATGCTTACGCTGTACTAATTTGCCAAGCGTGGTCAAAATAGGATTAGAATTATCAAATAGATTTTAATTATAATTCTGCTTTCTTGCCTTTTTTTATTATGCCCAATTTTAAACAGACAAGAATGGAGAGAGTAGTTAAGTGATCCCCACGTCCCTTTACTCTCATTCAACAATACTTAAGGGTTTTAGCCGTATTTACTTTGTCACTGTCATTCCTTTCTTCTTTTCTCTGCAGAAACATTTGAAAGTATCGAATATATTTTTGGGGGTCACGTACCCCTAATTACTATGAAAAATGTAGACAGTTTCAATATGTAACCATAATTCTATTTTCACATCTAAAAAAAATAATAGTAAATTTTTGTTATCTAATACTCAAACCATACATAAATTTCCCTGATTATTTATAAAATGTCTTTCATAATTAATTTCTTTGAATCGGGATCCAGACAAGATCTGTACATTACATATTTTGATTCTCTTTAATCTGGAGTAGTTCTTCCCCGTCTTTGTACCTCTACTTTTTTCCGTCTACATTCATTTGTTGTCAGAACCATGTCATTTGTTCTACAGGATGTCATGTTTTGCATTCTACATTTGTGTTTTTGTTTCTTGTGGTGTCATTTAGCTTATTTTTCTAGCCCTCATATTTACTGTGATTTATCCTCAGTTTTTTAGGTAAGTGTAGGTGGTATTTGTTGAGTATTCTACAATATGTTGCATTGCACCAGAAGGTACTTTTATGTCTTCCTTTTAATTTTTTTAATGGGTTTATGTATTGGTGGGTTTAGAATTAGTGTAATTGAAATTCTTTTATGTTTTAAATATTTTTTTAAAATTCATGTTTAGAGAGAGGGGAAGGGAAAGAGAAAGAGAGGTAGAGAAACATCAGTGTGTAGTTGCCTCTCACATGCCCCCAACCAGGGACCCGGTGTGCAACCCAGGCATGTGCCCTGACTGGGAATTGAATTGGTGACATTTTGCTTTGTGTAATGATACCCCACCAAGTGAGCTATATTGGTTAGGGCCATATCTAGGTTTTTATTTTTTATTTTTTAAAAGATTTCAGTACTGCAACATATATAATTCCACATTGCAATTTTCTTTGTGACAAGAATAGTTTGCTCAGAGGAAGTGTTGGACCTTAGTCTCTCAGATGTTGAGGGCTGTAGCTAGGCCTGCTACCACTTTATTTTTGGTAAAATGAGTTTTTGTGGTATTTACCTAAATTGTTAGAATTACCTAATTCTGGAATGTTTTTATCTCTGTGAGTTGGCCGTAATGGAACAAGTAATAGAAAGATAACATTTACTATGAGTGTTTGATTGTATGGTAGGCATTTTGCTAGTAATTTACATGGATTTTCCTTTAATTTATTAGTAAAAACCCATTGAGGATTGTTGTTGTTATTCTCATTTTACAGATTACAGAGGGGACCAGATTATTTACTCAGGTTTGAACTATTGCATTGGCCAAAAAGTCTGTTTAGCTTGTTCCATAAAGTAAAAGACACATTTTTCATTTTCACCATTAACTTTATTGATTTGGTTATTTTGAGTATGTTGGCTGTCTTTCCCATGGTAGAACATTGAGATTGTTCTCAATTAATGTCTTGATTTGATCGCTATCGACTTCAACTGGTCTACCTGACCTTGCAGCAGCGTCCAGCGAGAAATCTACAGCACGAAACTTTGCAAACCATATTTGACAGGTTTGATCAGTCACAGCACCTTCTCCATGCACTACACAAATCTTTTTGTTTTGTATTTCAGTTGTTTTTACCTTTCTTGAAATAATAAAACATAATACGCTGAAAATGTTATTTTCTTCCATCTTCAGGATTAAAGTGGCTCCTGAATTAAAAATTCACCAATTTTGATGTTTTTAAATGTACACTGACATGGTAGCTGCCCCAATATAATTTAACAAAATTGTTTTGAATGAAGTTACAAACGACTAAGCACTACTAGGGCAACTTACAGGGAAACCGAATGAACTTTTTGGCCAGCCCAATAGTTCTATCTTATTCTGGAACTGGGGTTCTTCAGGGAGTCAGCGTGAGTAGTAGGTGGTTGTCTACCTTGTTGCCACCTTCCTTTCTCAAGGATGACAGACTTCTTAATATTAGAGGTGGAGGTAAATAGCTTTCTGTTGTGAAAACTGGAAGGACTTAACTAGTGGATAGCCCTGAAACAAAGTCGTTGGGGACTATTGAATGGTTTATGAGAGACCGGATTGATAGGAGCAAAGCCAAGTAAAATCTTGTATAGGGATGACGGGGGCTTGCATTAGGATCCCTAATTCATGTGTGTTTACTTTCAAGAAAGGATATAAAGTGATGGGTAAGGAACTCAGATTGACTCTTTATAAACCCAGTTAGACTTAAAAAAAAAAAAAATGTCTACCCTCCCCCACATTAAGTAAACTTACAGAGCTATAATTTCTACATCATAACACCTATATTTAAATATATTTAAACAAGCTATGGTAGGGCATTAGTCTGTGTCTGGAGATTTCTTTAAATCACTTAGCATCCAAAGCCAGTACAGAACAAGAGAGGGGAAAACTGTGGTATGCACAAAACCACAGTTTTTTTGCTCAGTGAATATTAGTAAAGTCCAGTTTGATAGTGAGTGAATAATGGTTCAAGAGTAATAGTTTACATCACTTTCATAATCAAAAGAATAAATGTTCTCTTTTTATGTAACATATTCCTTCCCACAAGTTGGGTTGGCAGTTATTTAATGTCCTAATTTACTCTTGTAGTTTGTTGAATTAGCCTTAAAACAGTTGATCTGCCTCTTTCTAGTTAATTTTGATCTCTTGGGTAGTAGACAAATTTTAAAGTGTATTTAAAAAACAAGTACATGCTTTTAAAAGTACATACATTAGGCCCTGGCCAGGTAGCTCAGTTGGTTAGAGCATCATCCTGAAATGCCAAGGCTGTGGTTGGTCCCTGGTCAAGGCGTGTGCAAGAAACAACCAGTGAACATAAGTAAGTGGAACAACCCCTCTCCCTTCTCTCTCTCAAATTAATGGATTAAAGTGTGTACTTTAAAGACAGTTTTTTAGGTCCATTGCATTTATTCTTTCATTGTGGGCTCCTGTTACTGGCTTCCCATTGGCTGTCCCTCAGAATGCTAATGTACATTTGTGATCAAATCTGCTAAAATTTTTAGAGTTGATAAAATTTCAGTAAATCATGCTCTTCCCCCTCAATTTTTGCCTTATGTGGATGGTGTTGGCTTAAAAATATTTTGAAATAGCATGGATTTAATATGCTAACCTATAATTTTTTTATAACATGTGTTAAGATGTGATAATCTCTATTACTCAAAAAATTATGGATATCATAATATGGGAGTGTGTTTAATAGCATCAAAAATATGTACTGTAGTACATACTTTTGAAATGAAATAAAATCAAGTTCCCTTATATGCCTAGTTTTTCTCTACCTTTCCCTGAATGTTTGCTGTCTGCTTAGGGGACCAAGAATCAGTGTGACGCTTATAACAATTTTTCTATAATTAAAGTTTGTGGAAAGGAATCTTGTGAGTTGTGTGTTTTGTGAGAAAACAACGATTCTTTGAAGAAGAGTGGCAGTTGTGCTGGGCTGTCTTCAGTGTTCTGGTCTTTGCTTTTTGAAAACTAAGCTTGGTAGTTGGTGTGAAAATCTTTGGAACTCTATAAATGTTGACTATTCAAAGGTACTTGGCTATCAAATTGTATTGTGTAGCTGGTATTAAGTATCCATTCCTTAACCAGAAGTGTTCCTGAATTATAGTGACTTAATCTTGAGGTTAGTTGAAGACCATGTTGAAAATCCATGAGATCTGAAGTGTTCTGGGTAAAGTTTTTTGTCATATGCCATGTACTAATTAGTAAAAACTAAGTATAATTCTGTGTTCCAGGAGCTGAAACTACTTACTATTGTGTGTATTTAGGAACATGTTTTTATAAAGAAAATTCCAAATTTACCATTCTCACACTAAGGATAGGAAGATGGTAAGGAAGATGGATGGCATCTACACTACTTGGTTTTTAGGCCTTAGACCTCGAAGTGCCCACCTTGGAAGAGAAAGAAAACAGAAGGTAACAAAAAGAATAGAATGGTTGTTATTGGCGACTAAATTTTACTATGCCTCTTAGGTCAGGGCACTCACAGTATAATACCAATGTCATGGGCCTAATTAATCCTTAGCACGCTATTTTAGTTAGAAGAAATTGCTGTGGAATTTCTTTGTTTTAAGGTTTCAGGAATACATAAGAACTGGGGTGTCTTATGAGGGAAAGATTTTTCTTTTTCAGGGTATTTGATCCTTGAGATCCTTCTGGCCTTAATGGGTTTCTTAAAGAAAGGGTCTTATCTTCATGGGTGAATTCCACTACTGCACCTCTCAGTTTGTCCCTTTGAGAGTAAGAATCGAGTGACAGTACTTGTATTGGTTGCTTAGGAACATATTTAAAAATTAAAGGCTGATGAAAGACTGATTCTTGTTACAAATGGGACAGATTTATTGGTATAAAAACTCGTTCTACTGGGTAGCCAGTGAGTTGGAGAACCTGAATATAAATGGGAGTTGGGTTGACGAGTGCCAATAATTTGAGATAGAGTTGATATATTCACTTTGCTTTTATTTAGGCAAATAAAACTAAAAGAAGGAAAACTTAACAGACTAAGTAAAATCACCATAAAAATTTTGAAAAGCCATAAATGTCAAAGATAAAGTCTTCATTTTACTTCATGTTTTTTTTTTCTGGACTCTGTGGTGGTGGTTCATTTAATTTTCCCATTGGTAAATTAACAGTGAACAGGAGCAGCATGCAAACAATCAAAAGATATGGTTCATTTGCGCTCAGTAGGTGAAAAATGGAAACTTAATTTTTCTAGTCAAAATCTTTAACAATAGCTTGATATAAAACCAGCTGTTGAGACCAAATTGTTTCTTGGTTTCTTGTCTTTATTCTTTGCTGGATCAGTTGGCCCCTCTAGATAAGTTTATACAAGAGTGGGAAGGAGCCAGATTCAAACTGAAGCACTTGGAAAATTATTCCTTTAGAGCATATCTTTTATAAGACATTTGGGATTGAAGTTGAGAATTTGGCCAAGGATTTGGGTTAAGGCTGAAATGCTAGGATATCAGGTAAGTATGTTTGTTAGCAGGTCATTCGATAGATTGTCCATGGTGAAAAGAGAGGCTCCTGGCTGTTGGCAGTCCTGCTTATTAGCTTTCCTAGGACTTTTCTGAAACACAACTCCAGAGAAGGAGTGGGCCTCTGTTGGTATTGGCCATTTGTTTCATGATACAGGGGAAGCAGCAATTAAAATTGTTCTTTCAACCATTATTCTGAAAAGCAGGAAAGAGGTAAGCAGAGAGGAATGAACTATTTTATAGAGAATAGTGTATAGGTGCTATTCTTTCTAGTCTATATCAGTGTATTTTTAAAAATATATTTTTTTAAGATTTTATTTATTTATTTTTAGAGAGGGAAGGGAGGGAGAAAAAGAGAGAGAGAGAGAGAGAGAGAGAGAAACATCAATGTGCAGTTGCTGGGGGACATGGCCTGCAACCCAGGCATGTGCCCTGACTGGGAATCGTGGTTCGCAGCCCGCCCTCAATCCACTGAGCTACACCTGCCAGGGCTTAAAAAATAATTTTAAGACTTCTTTCCTTAAGGTATTTTAGACTTTAAGGCTTTATATGACATAGGCCTTTATTTTCTATCATATCTTCTTCCATCTTTTATGTATCTATATTTCTGGGTGTATATTTTTTCTAAAATAAACTGTTTATTTTTTGTCTTGGTATGTTTAAGAGCTCCAAAATAATACAAAATTTAAAGTGGTTCATTTGTTTTTCCTTTTTATTTAATTTATTGGGGTGACACTGGTTAACAAAATCACACAGGTTTCACGTGCACAGTTCTACAACACACCAACTGTACGCTGTATTGTGTGTTTACCACCCCCAGTCAAGTCTCCATCCATCACCATTATCCCCGTTGTACTCTCTAGAGTGGCTCATTTTTATTGGCTATTTTATTTAACTTTGTGTTGAATGTGCTTTATGGAGAAAAAGATTATTACAATACTTTCCATATGGGCTATCTGAATTTCTGTGCTATACCAGAATGTGTTTATGTGTTAGAAATGACACTCTCATCTTAAAGGTTAGATTACATGGTAGTTATTTTTAAGTTGTCTAAATAAGTGAGAAGATACAGTTAAGTCATTCCCTTATATTTTTATTACTATAAATATCTTTATCTTTTTTATTGATGCATTTTTTTTTGTCAGTGTGTGTATTGTTTTTGTCTTGTCTTTTAGTGAGATTGAGTCAGGTAAGGTAGTGAATACTTCCTGAAGTTGCAGGGGTGGTTTATTTTGGGGTGGAAGAAAAATAACGTGGTGGAAAAGGCAACAATAGTTACCCTGTAGCCTTTTTCACTCCTTTGCTTACCCCATTGTTTTATATTAAACAACACAGTTTATCTACCTTGAAAACTAATGCGTGAATGTGGTCTGTATAATACAATTGAAAAGTAATTATCTAGCACCAACTATGTGTTAATATTCTAGTCTTGAATCCTCTGCAGTGCCTTCTTGGGTCCTGGTACAAAAGAATATTTGATGAAATGCAGTATTCAAAATTAATTGCTGAACAGCTAGGTTGTTTCTTGTAATTAAATAGTGATAACTATTGCACTTCTAAATATGAGTTTAATCCATGTAAAAATTTCATATTTATGAGCCTTGGCTGTTGTGACTCAGTGGATTGAGCGCGGGCCTGCAAATGAAAGTGTTCGGGGCACATGCCTATGTTGTGGGCCAGGTCCCCAGTAGGGGGCGGACGAAAGGCAACCCACATATGGCTGTTTCTCTCCTTCTCTTTCTCCTTCCCTTCCCCTCTCTCTAAAAATAAAAATAATCAATCTTTTTAAAAATTCATATTTATGAAATTAGAGTCACATATTAGTATTAAATACATAATATTTAGGTACCTATTAATTGTAGAGGATATTGCTGTGAATATGACATGATCCTTTATATCCTGGGTGGGGAAGGAGGAGAGACAAAGAAAAGCACTTCTCTGTTTACTTAAGAAAATGATTGGTGATGTGATTAACTGTCAATAGTTGTCTTAACAACTGTTAACAGGGTCTCCTTTAGTTTGAGTGGCCTGGGCTGGTCTCTGAGGAGGTGGGATTTAAGCTGAGGAGGAAGAAAACCATGTAAAAATCTGGGTAGGAACATTCTGTGTGGAAAGGCACAGCTGGTACAAATGTGAACAATTGGATTTTTTTACAGAATAAACTACTTATTGGAATATGAAATATACTAAGAAGCACTCAAAGTGTGGTTTTAACACTTTATTTTGAAATTAATACAATTTTGTATAATACTCATCTAGATCACCCAAATTGCAATATTTTACATTTGCTTTATTATTTTCTCTCTGTATGTACATATTATTGTTTTTGCTAAAACCTTTGAGTATAAATTTCAGACGTAATGCCATTTTACTCCTTAATATTTCAGTGTGTGTCTCCTAAGAAGAAAAGATTCTCTTGTAGAGCTACTTTAAAATGAGTCAGTTACTCTTGAGGCAATCTAGAGGTCTTATTCAGAAATTTTCATTTATCTTGCTAATGTTTTTATAGCAATAAAAGAAAATATTCTGGTCCAGGATCTAATCCGGGAACACATTGTATTTAGTTTCTCTGTCTGTTCTAGATTGAAGTTGTTCTTCAGAAGAGTTCATCATTTTGGAAAAGTGTTTGTCTTTCACGCCCTTGATGCCCTTAAAGCATATGGACTCTTGTAGAATGTCCTTCAATACCAGTCTGAGTAGTTTCCCCATAGCATTTATCATAGCTGTTTTTGGCAGGAGTACCACAGAGTGACCATAGCTGTAACATGATACAGGTTTATCCCGTTACTAGTGATGTTAGCTTTTATTTAACGAAGGTGGTTTCTGCCAAGTTTCTCTTTTGTAAAATTACAACCCCCTCCCTTTTATAAGTATTTTGGGGGAGGGAGAGTACTCTGAGACTTTGTAAATATCCTTTTTTCATCAGACTTTCATTTACTAGTATTAATTTTTTTTCTGAAGTAACTATTTTGACACATTTATAATCAGGCTTTCTTGCTAAGGAAAAAGCTAATATATATGGAATATAAGGGTAGATTCTAAGCTTTCTTCCTCACTGAATTCCAGGGGTATTTTGCTATTGTCATTTGTCCAGTTTATGCTGCTTTAGGGCTGGGGAAGGTGCATTCCTACCTCTATGAGAATATAATACCCTGACTTAGGGACAGAGAGTTACAATTTGCCTGACTCCCAAGTCTCTCAGTTATAGAAGCCCCAGAGATGCTCTGCTTTGAGGTGGGCTGAACAGATCTCTGGGCATGGGGTCAGCTCATAGCAACCATTCTTTATCACTGAACCAGTTTTGACCACTTGGGAACTTCTGTTCATAAAAAGAACTTCAGAACTAGTCTTGAGTCAGAGTGTGCAGTGATGAGTTAAATTAAAGTACATGTGCTTTATGTTGCATTTGGCTATTATTAAAGCCCTCTTTACAGTCTTCTGGAGATAAGGGAAGTGGATTGCTTTCTGTCTTCCTAGATGAGGATCACTCTCTCTACTGGCTTCGCTGTTACTGTGTGGCACCGAAGGGATGTCTGGAGTTGGTCGATTGTCCTGAGTTTTGGGTGTTTTTGAGGAAAATGCACACCTTTTCTATTCTGGCTCTCAGTATAAATGATTGAAAACTTGAGCAGTCATTTACTGTAGATGTAGTGCAGAATCCCTAGAGAAACTGCTAGGAGAACAGGTATAGCATTTATCATTACATTGGTTTATTTTTTAAGATGATCTTTTTAAATCTTGTTTTTCTCTATTAAAAGACGCTGAGTCTTTATTTTGAGCTGTTAGGTGAAAATAGCTGTTGGCACGTACAAAACAATCTTACCGGTAACATCCCTAGCCAGGGGAATAGGAAAGAATAATTTTGTTACCTTGCTAAAATTTGGGTTCAGTTTTTTAAAAAATCTAAGACATTTGGCTTGTTTGTGGTTAATACTTGAATGCAAATATTAACCATATTCATGTAGTTGATACTGACTTTTTTCAGGGGATTTGCAGGATTTTTTGAATTATTCATCTTCGAATATGTATTCCTTTAATAAAATCCTTTCTCCTCTTTTATGCATATCTTGCTTTCTAGCTCACGTATTTAGGTATCATTTAATGATTTCTTTTTTTAAATATATTTTATTGATTATGCTATTACAGTTGTCCCATTTCCCCCCTTCACTCTCCACCCTCTCCCACCCACATTCCCCCCCTTTAGTTCATGTGTCATAAGTTCTTTAGCTTCTACATTTCCCATACTATTCTTGCCCTCCCCCTGTCTATTTTCTACCTACCATCTGCTACTTATTCTCTGTACCTTTATCCCCTCTCTCCCCACCCCACTCCCCTGTTGATAACCCTCCATGTGATCTCCATTTCTGTGGTTCTGTTCCTGTTCTAGTTGTTTGCTTAGTTTCTTTTGGTTTTGTTTTAGGTGTGGTTGTTAATAATTGTGAGTTTGCTGTCATTTTACTATACATGTTTTTTTTTTTTAATCTTCTTAGATAAGTCCCTTTAACATTTCATAAAATAAGGGCTTGGTGATGATGAACTCCTTTAACTTGACCTTATCTGAGAAGCACTTTATCTGCCCTTCCATTCTAAATGAAATTTCTTAGCAGAATCCCTTTTTAAAATTTTGCTGATACTAATATTTAACCACTGTTAGTGCAGTTTGTCACATGCATGCCATCCTGTTGTTACGGGTGCACATGAACCCACTTGCCAAGAGTAGTATTTTCCTTTTGCTTTCTTCCTTGGTAGTTGTTCATTATAGCAAAAAAGAAAATATTCTTGAGATATAATTTACGTACCATGCAATTCACCCATTTAAACTATATAATTCAATGACTGATTTTATGCAACCATCACCATAATCAATTTAAGAATATTTTTATCACTTCAAAAAGAAACTCTGAATCCTTTATCAATTTCCAGTTCCTTTACCCTCCTCATCCCCTGCCACAGCAGTAAACAAGCATTAGTTTACTTTCTGTATAAATTTGGCTCTTCTGGACATACCATGTAAATAGAATTTTACAGTGTTTTTTTTTTTTTTTTTGTAACTGGCTTCTTTCACCTAGCTTAATGTTGGAAAGGTTCATCACTGTTTTAGAATGTATCAGTACTTCATTTCTTTTAATGGCCAAATAACATTTCATTGTATGGATATGCGACAGGGTTGGTTTTTCTAACTTCGCTTTTTGACAGTGCTACAGCAGACAGTATCTGTTGTTACACATTACTAGGATTCTTCCACTTTTTAGGACATTTCCCTCTATTCCTCCATCTGTGGGAATAAGGTGGATTTTGTCAAGATCATATTTTTAATAGTTTAACTTGAACCATTGGATAAGTTAACTAAACATGATTAGTACACATTTTAGTTATGCTAGCATAGCTAATATAGCTTCTGGCAGCCACTCTTCTCTGAATTTGGCTATTTTTATGTACCTCATATAAATGGAATCAAAATATTGGTCCATTTGTTACTGGACTGTTTCTCTTAGCACAGTGTCCTCAAGGTTCATCCATATTGTAGCATGCATCAGACTTTCCTTCTGTTTAAGGCTGAATAACATTTCACTTAATGTATATCCCACATCTATCCATTTATCTACTTATCTACTTATCTACTTATAGGCCTTGGGTTGCTTCTGCCTTTTAGCTATTGTGAATAAGGCTGCTATTAGTGTTCAAATAACTTAAGACCCTACTTTCTTTCTTCTTATTTTTTATCTTTATTATATTTTTTCCATTGCCATATAGTCCCCTTATACCCCTCCCTTCAGAAGTCACCACACTGTTGTACATGTCCATGAGTCCTTTTTCATTTTGCTCAATCCCTCCACCCTGTAACCTCTCCCACCCCCCACTAGCTGTCATCTGTTCTCCATCTATGAGTCTGTCTCTGTTTTGCTTGCTAGTTCAGTTTGTTTATGACATTCCACATGTGAGCGAAATAATATATTTATCTTTCTCTGACTGCCTTATTGTTCTCCACGTCCATCCACACTGTCACAAAGGATAAAATTTTCTTCCTTTTTACAGCCAAGTAGAATTCCATTGTGTAAATGTCCCATAGTTCTTTTATCCCCTCATCTATTGATGGACACTTGGGCTGCTTCCATATCTTGGCAATTGTAAATAATGCTACTGTGAACATAGGGGTGCTCATATTTTTTTGAATTACTGTTTTGGCTTCCTTTGGATATATTCCCAGAAGTGGGATTACTGGGTTAAAAGCCAGATCTATTTTTAACTTTTTGAGGTTTCTCCGTACTGCTTTCCACTGGCTGCACCAGTCTGCATTCCTACCAACAGTGCAAAAGTGTTCCCCTTTCTCCACAAAAAGCCAGCACTTGTTGTTTTTTGATAAGACCCTATTTTCATATTCTCTTGAGTGGAATTGCAGGATCATGTGGTAATTCTATTTTTAATTTTGGGAGGAACTGCCATACTGTTTTCCATAGTGACGGCACCACTTTACATTTCTACCAAACAGTGCACAAGGGTTTCAGTTTCTCTGTATACTTGCTAGTTATTGTTCTGTTCTGTTCTTTAAGAGTAGCCATCATAATAGATATCAGGTTTCCCTAATGATTAGTGATGTTGAGAATCTTTTTGTGTGCTTTTTAACCATTTGTATATATTCTCTGGAGACATATTCAAGTTCTTTGCCCATTGTTTAATTGGGGGGTTCATTTTGCTGCGCTGTGCCAAGTTGTGTCAGTATTACTCCTTGTCAGATGTGCGGTGTGCCAGTGTTCTACAGGTTACTTTTGTACTCTGTTGATGTGTCATCTATTTTTGTTGATAGTGTCTTTTTTTTCTTTTCAATTTTATAACTTTATTTGACAGTCAGCAGTTAGTTTTTATCCATGCTGTTTGTAGTTTTTTGAAAGTAGTGACAGGGACGTAGGTGACCAAGATAGAGATCTTGTTTGGCGAATCTTCATCCTCATTACATTTTTTGGACTACCACACCGGCATACAATATGTGATATTCCTTATTCCTTTGTCCCAGCCTGGTGCCAATGCGGGACATCTGAAGTTCCCATCTCCTTCATGGCAAAGTTTTGGGTCTAGTGCCCTGGGGGCAGGCTTCTTGAAACCTACTTCATGGTGTGCTTGTGAATGTTCATGGTGTATTCACTGGTCACTACTTCATTGATGGCACAATGGCCCATCTTTGCGGGAGCCATTATGCCAGGCCCAAGTTGTAAAGGATAGTGAATTTTGATGCACAAATCCGATGTCTTTTTCTTCCTCGCCTATGCCTTTTGTGTCATATCCAAGAAATCATTAACTCAGTGCTTTGAAGCTTTTGCTCTATATTTGGTTCTTAGAGTTATATAGTTTCAGGTTGTTAAGTCTTTAATCCACAGTTTAGGATTCTGATCAAGAAAAATTGAAGAGTTGTTGAATAAAGTTTTCTGTTCTTGCCAGCTGCTTTGCTTGCTGGAACATGGGTTATTGGTTAAAGTCCTAGTATTAAAAATGTTATTGAATAGTGTAGTACTACCAGCTTACTGAGCAGTTTTCTCTTTCTGGTTCTCATTTTATTTTATAGAAGAGGCTTACAGTGTCATGTTGTTTATACTAGCTGGTTTTAAAAGAGCCAGAATAGTTTTTATTTTTATTTATTTTTATGTTTTAAAACATATTTTAATGCTATTACAGTTGCCCCAATAATTTCGTCTTGGTCCCTCTCCACCCAGCACCCCTCACTCCCTCAGGCACCTCCCCACCATTGGTCTTGTTCATGGATCATGCATATAAGTCTTTGACTACTCCCTTTCGTATACCTTACTTTATATCCCTGTGGCTATTCTGTAATTCCCTATTGTACTCTTTAATCCCCTCACTTCTTCACCTATTCTCCCACAGCCCCTCCCATCTGGCAACCATCAAAACTCTCTCCGTATCCATGATTCTGTCTCTGTTCTTGTTTGCTTAGTTTGTTTTTTAGATTCAGTTGTTGATAGATATGTATATTTTGCCATTTTGTTGTTCATAGTTTTGATTTTTTTTTAAGATTTTATTTATTTATTTTAGAGAGGATAAGGGAGGGAGAAAGAGTAGGAGAGAAATATCAGTGTGTGCCTGCCTCTCACATGCCCCCCACTTGGGACCTGGCCCAAAACCCAGGCATGTGCCCTGACTGGGAATTGAACCAGCAACAATTTGATTTTCTGGCAGGCACTCAGTCCACTGAGCCATACCTGCCAGGACTTCATCTTTTTCTTAAATAATTCCCTTTAACATTTCATATAATGGTTTGGTGATAATGAATTCTTTTAAATTTTTTCTTGTCTGGGAAACTCTTTATCTGCCCTTCGATTCTAAATCATAGCTTTGCTGGTTAGAGCAATCTTGGCTGTAGGTCCCTGCTTTTCATGACTCTGAATATGTCTTACCAGTCCTTTCTAGTCTGCAAAGTTTCTTTTGAATAAATAGTTGACATTCTTTTTCTTTTTTCAGTTTTTTTTAAAATTTATTTTTTTTCTTTATTTTATTGATTATGCTACTACAGTTGGCCCATTTCCCCCCTCACTCCCCACCACCCTACCCATCCCCTCCCACCCTCATTCCCCCCTTTAGTTCATGTCCATGTGTCATAAGTTCTCTAGTGTCTACATGTCCCATACTATTCCTACCCTCCCCCTGTCTATTTCCTCCCTACTGTCTATGCTACTTATTCTCTATATCTTT
>PVIA01014142.1:0-28431 GCA_004024845.1 Tonatia bakeri
GTCCCTTCTGGCCTCCTACCGTCAGTTCATTCAATATCTGGATAACTTCTGATGCCCTATTTTCATAAATGTTGCGATATCCGTGGTCTCCTAGTCTATTTCTCCTCAGATCGGCCAAATTCTCCCCTGCGCACCGGAGAGGGGGATTAAGACTCCACCTCTCAAGCCGCCATCTTCCCTCCTCCTCCCCAAATAACTTCTTTTCAATAAATTAAATTGTAGTAAGACCTGAAGGTTTGGTATTTTACTTCCTAGGGTCATTTGCATTTCAACTGGGTATGCATGGACTCTAGGTTTAGATCAAAGAAAAATTACTGATGCTCAAATTCTCAGACTGGCAGGTAGATGAAGCAGATATATTTTTTAAAGATTTTATTTATTTATTTTTAGAGAGGGGGGAAGGGAGGGAGAAAGAGAGGGAGAGAATCATCAATGTGGGTTTGTTTCTCACGTGGCCCCCACTGGAGACCTGGCTCACAACCCAGGCATGTGTCCTGACCAGGAATCGAACAGGCAATCCTTTAATTTGCAGCCCACACTCAATCCACTGAGCTACGCCAGCCAGGGTGAAACATATTTTCCTCAGGCTTACATTCCAACACCAGACCTCAAATTGTGTGACTGAACAGAGCACATTTCTTTGCTTTCCTCTTCCCTCTGCTGTTCCTTCTCTACACTTTTCTTCTTCCACCTTCTTTTTGTCTTCTTCCTCTTATTTTTCTTTTCTTTAAAATTTTCTCTTTAAAGTTCTAAGTAGACCTCAGAGTCAGAAGTTGCACTCAATATTGTTTTGTGGCTAAAGGAAAGCTTTTACAGTGTCCTTGTCTTAAACTATACTGGAAAATGGAAGTGGTTATGAGAGAGCTGGCAGGAGGGAACTCTGAGAATAGATGCTTTGGGGTTTGGATTTGGCTTTTTGAATCACCACCACCTTTGCACCGTGGTGATCTGAGAACACTGTTGGGCTTTTCTGTTCCCTAATGTGGAGGGTTATTATGTGGAGGATTTGGATTGCTGTGTCTCTCCTCTGTGGAAGACAGCAGCAGAAGAATAGGGTTAAATTCACCAGCAGACAAAAGGATAACCTCACGATAGGTAAGATTTGAATAAATGATTATGAGTGGTAGTAATAGCATCACCATTTCAGTAGCTATTTACAAAGAATCACCTTCACTATCTATGGTTAGAGAAGATTATGACTAGAAGGCAGGGGCCTTGTTTGGACCTGGGAAACTTCAGAGACCCAAGACATTTCAATGATGTTATTACTCTATTGTGCTAACCAGTGGGTGGCACATGCTAGACCTCTGCTGTTCGAGAGATCAGCTAGGCGCCACTAGCCACAGTGGTTGCTGAGTATCTGGTGTGGCTAGCCCAAACTGAAATGTATCATAAGTGTAAAATACACTGGGTTATGAAGGATTTGTTTGAAAAAAAAGGCAAGTATATTTTTATTCAATATGGATTATAATATATAATATTTACACTATTTTTGACATGGAGGATTAAATAAAATATTATAGTTATTTTCAATTTTCTTTTTAGATGAAATCACACATGTGGCTCACATTTGTGGCTGGCTATAGGTCTATTGGATGATACTGATACAGACCACACACATTTTCAATGTACAGAGTTTCTTCAAACATTGAAAACACACCAAATCATATTATATATTCATCCATTTTGCTGGATGAATTTCATCATTGCCCCCAAAGTTTGCATTGTGATCAGTGTAAGGGTTCTGGAGATGGGCTGCTTGGATGTCATTTCCTGGAAAAGCTTTGAGACACAGCTCCTCTCCGGTGTGTGTCTGGATGTGTGCTGAGGAGGGTTCATCGGTACTCTCTGTCCTCTAGGGAGCGGCATGGAAACTTTAGAGGACAGGGTTTTGCTTGTGGCTAAATTTTTTTTTTTTTCAGAAGAGAACATCTTATTTTGCATACTACAAGAAAAATTGTATCTTTAATGAAAATGACAAGAGTTCCTTAGATTATCAGAGAAGGATGAGAGAGTTTCACCTTGAGACGATTCCGATCCTCATTTCTATTCAGGATTTCTTCTCTGCTATAGGCCATTCAAATTATTACCTGCCTAGATAGCCAATTAGGCCACAAGAGCTATGCTATAATCTCTGTGTATTACTTAAGATTGGATTTGGCTGTAAGTAACAATAAAACCCAGCAAATACAGGCTTTAAAGAGATGGTAGCTTACAGCTTTCCTATATCAAATGTGGTAGCATGGGGTCCTGAGCTGGCGCAGTGGCTTTGTTTCTGTGTGTCCTCGGCGACCTAGGCTCCTGTTAAGCTCTGCTCCAGCTCCATCTCTAGGGTGGTTCTCTCTCTCATGCTCCTAGATGACATTGCTCCACATTCCAGCAGGAGGGAAGGAGCAAAAGAAAAGAGGGCCAGAGTTTGTGCAAGAGCTGTTTCCTAAAGTTTAAAAAATTGCCACACTGCAATTCCACTTGTATCATATTGGCCAGCCTTTAGTCCGAGTGGCTGTATGCTGAGCTAAATTTTCTGTAACTATGAAAGAAAGATAGAATGGATACTGTGGGATAATTAGTAGTCTGCAGATTGTGTGGTGACACATTATAGCCATTGCTTGATTATATATTATGTATGGTAGTTTTTTAGAGGTCTGTAACATAGTTACCTCATGTAGCTTGTAAAGCCTGTTTCATGTTCAGCCCTAATTCTTAAGAAAAGCCAAGTTATTTCTGGAGAATAGTTGTCGCATGTGATAGTATCATAATAATGACACTGTACACTTGGGGAGGGATGGAGTTTTTAAGCTATGCACTTAATTTTGAGTGTTTAGGATACTAGAATCTTTACATTGATAGTCAGGTAGGGTCTGTCTGGTCCCTTTGAATATATACAGGGGCTCATTTAGACCCCTCATTCACTACTGGTGGGAATGTAGATGGGTACAGCCAGGGAAAACAGTCTGGCAGTTCCTCAAAAAATTAAGAATAGAGGTACCATATGACCCAGCAATCCCTCTCCTGGGCGTTTACCCAAAAAACTAAACAACATTTATTTGCAAAGTTATGTGAACCCCTCTGTTTATTGCAGCATTGTTCACAGTGGCTGAGACATGGAAACAATCAAAGTGTTCTCCAGTGGAGGACTGGATAAAGATGTGTTACATAATATACAATGAATCCTACTCAGCCATCAGAAAAGATAAAATACTGCTGTTTGTGACAACATGAGTGGACCTTCAGAATACTATGCTAAGTGAAATAGAACAAGCTAGGAACCACAGGATTTCATTCATATGTGGGATACAAAACTGAAACATACACATAGACAGCAGTATGGTGGTTACCAGAGGGAAGGGGCCGGGGGAGTAGAAACGGGCAAAGGGGGTCACATATATGGTGACAGAAGATGATTTGACCTTGGGTAGTGGGCACATAATACAGATCATTTATCACAAAAATTTAGACTTGAAGCCTATATGATCCTATTAATAAATTTAAATCAAAAGAATTGAGGGATTCCTTTACCATGGGCATTAATGAATGTGACAAAAGGATTTGCTGGGCATGCCTATACTCACCCTTTAGCGTGAGAAATAAATGTACTTAGCATGGTTATGGCTTAAGCCTAGGTGCGGCAAATTTAGGCACATCTCTCATGCTGATGTGCCCGGAATGCCGCATCTTCTACTTGCACGGAGCTTTGAGAATCTGAGCAAACAGCACTGAGTATGTGTGTGTCCGTCCCTGCTGTCGGCACATGGCTGCATGTTCACTGACCACGGGCGTTCATTATGTTGTTAAAAGGATGAAGATCCATGGTAGAGTTCACTAAGGTTTCAGCAGAATGTTATTTTTTGCTTACATCTGACTTTCCTGCAGCAATGGCTTTTCTTCACATACTGGTTGCTGTATACAAAGTTTCCCATCACTTCATAAACATTTCCAAAATTTATAATCTCTTTTCAATGGGAGTAAACCCTGAAGTTTCCTTTCTTCAGCTTCTTCAAAAGGAATCTAAAATCCTTTTCCTGAGCACTTTGTTAAAGGATCAGCATTTCCTTTCCCACTTGGCAGGATGATTTTCTTTTCATAAATTATTGCATTAAACCCTGACCAGGTAGCTCAGTTGGTTGGAGCATCGTCCTGATATGCCAAGGTTGTGGGTTCAATCTCTGGTCAGGGTATACACAAGAATCAACCAATGAATGCATAAATTAGTGGAACAACGAAAGTGACGTTTCTCTCTGTCTCTGCCTCTCACTCTCTTTCTCCCTTCCCCTCTCTCTAACATCAATAAATAAAAATTTAAAAAATAAATTGTTGCATTAAAGCTTTGAGGAAAAAGCCATTCCTTTAATGTTAGGAAAAGCATATTTATAGCTCCTTTAAAAGTCCTCAGTTTAACAAATTTGTGTGATTTTACAAATTTCACACACATTTCCCCAGATATTTATTGTAGGACATGTCAAGAAACCAAGTGAATTTTAAGTCAGACTAGTATTGGTTTGAATACTCCCTATTTTTACTAGCTTTGCCGCTTTTACTAGCTGTGTGGCCTTGGCCAGGTCACTGCACTGTCCTGAATCCTATCTGGGAAATAAGTTTTCTGATATTCATCTTGCAGGGCCTTTATGAAGATGGAAATAATCTATGTAAAGTGCTTAAGGTAATGTTTGGTATTAAGAAAAACTCAGATAGCTCTGTTCTTATTCTTTCAGGCATCAGATTTTACTCTGCATAATATTGTAGTTTTTTCCCAGTTTACACACTATCATATTGCAAAGGGATATTATTTACTGTGAATTAAAAGCCTCTCCTCTCTTTCTTGGTCCTCCTTTCCATACTCTCTTTCTTCCTCCTTTATTATTCCCCTCCCCTGGTCCCCACCCTTCCTTCTTTTCTTATTTTATCTCCCATCTTCTGCTGTCTTATTCCAGGTATAAAATCCTGCTGTTAATTTTGTCTGGTGGTTTAGTATTTTCCTTTTCACAACATCCCTTTGATTATTACAGACTAGGATTCTATAATGAGCTTTCAAATACTAAGACTGTCGAATCATCCTTTGATTTTATTCAGCTGGAATTGTAAGTTCACATTTGATGACTTCATGGTGTAGACTCAAAGAGGTTAAGCTGAGTGAAGCCAGGCTTAGGTTTTCCCCTGGTGTTGATAGTAGGCTGCTGAGAAGATCAGATCCTGAGAATCTAGCACTCTTCTGCTTCCTGTTTCTTTGTCTTGGGGGTTGGGGAAACAACGGGCAAGACAAGGCAATGGATGGAGCAGGGTAGGTGTAAAGAGCGAGAGCTCAGGCGCTGCTGAAACCCGTTGCTAGGCAACAGCATGCAGGGAGCAGATACATGCATATGCCTTCTAGCATCCTGTTGTCTTAGCAACAGAACGTTTGGGTGGAGGACTGGGGGAAGAGGGAATCTGGGTTCAAATTATTCAAAGTTCCAGGGATCCTAGGGTGCCCCCACGCCTGAACCCCATGTGTTTATTGTCTTAATCTTTCCACATTCACTGCAGCCGAGGTTTCCATGTTGTTGTTTTTTTAACTTCGTTTGTACAAAGTACTTTATCAGAACTCTACGTTACCGAAGTCACATGGCTGCCCATTAGAGCCCATCAACCTCCAAGTCCTCTGGTGCTCCACATGGCAGGGCCTACTCTATGGAATTTTAAAATGATTCCTTGTTTGAAGTGTAGCCCTGTGGGACAGAAATTAAATGGTCACTTGTATGGGAATTTAAATTCCAGCTGTTTGGTGTGTGAAATGTTGCTAAGTCATTATCATTAGATCTAATGCTGTCACCTGTAAACTCTTCATTCAGTTACAAAGAATATGGCAAAGCACAGAAGACAGGATGGGTCCCCTACTCCCATTGAACTCTGTGATGTTCAGGGACGATTACATTTTGTCCTGTCTGTTTACCCATCAGCACTTCACACCTGACTAAATTTCCCTCAGTGTTGGGGCCACTCTTGTACATCTCTAAGTTCATTGTCTCTGGGACCTTCATCCCTGCCACAGGTCCTGGCACATGGTAGGCGAATTTATTAAAAGGATGACCTGGGAATGCATACAAGTGACACTGCAAGTGAAAATGCTCTGGCCCTGGCTGGTGTAGCTCAGTGGATTGAGCGCGGGCTGTGAACCAAAGCATCACAGGTTTGATTCCCAGTCAGGGCACATGCCTGGGTTGCAGGGCATGGCCCCCAGCAACCACACATTGATGTTTCTCTCTCTCTTTCTCCCTCCCTTCCCTCTCTAAAAATAAATAAATAAAATCTTTTTTTTTTAAAAGAAAATGCTCTGAAACCAGATGGTGTGGTATGTAGATATAAATTCCTATTCTTGCACGCCTGATTCTTATTCTGTGCCCTTTTGTCATAGGTGTGCACAGGTAACCAGGTTCTTAGTGATCAAGGACAAAGAATTGAACCAAACACACAGAGTTTATAGCATAAAGAAAGAGGGAAGATTTATTAAGCGATAGTACACTCCACAGGACATGAGAGCAGGTCAACCCTGAGCAGAGATTGACCACGTGGGCTGGAGGGATTTTATACTTATAGGGCGGAAGTTTCCTGTCTAGTCTTTGGCGGGCTTGTGTTGTGCAGGTACAAGGAGTTACATTTCAAAGCTACTGCGCATGTGTAGTTTCCCATGGTTTTCTTGATTGGCTACTGGAGAAGGGAGTTCCACAATGTTAATTCATTATAATGCTATTAATAATGAATCAGGGGTAGTGCGCAGGTGCATTCCATGATTCATTCAGAGTTATCCCAGAAAACAGGAACAACTGATCTTAGGGGGTCTTTGTCATGTATGGATGTTTTTTATCTTAGCCCTGCAGGGCCTCTGGAGTGTCCTTCCTGACTATCTTCTGCCTCACTTTGGTTCCTGAGATCACCTCCTGCTTTTGGACCCCTATGCTGGTGACTAGGTTCCTGTCTCATTTGCTCAAATCTTATGCTCCGCTTTGAAGGCCTGTCACGCCCAAGTTTTTGTATCTTCCCCGGAGACCATGTAAATGAACTCTATGACTGAGATTCTGCCTCCACGCTCAGATTTTCCTAATGCTGCCTATTCGCTTTGCTGCATTTTTTGTTTTCCTAAGACCACCCCATTTTGTCCCACTGTCTCATGTACATCTATAATCACAGGACTCTTTGAGGCACTTGCTTGACTTGGCCCTAACCTGTTGTCTGTTATTGCATCTTCGGTGGATGCTTAATGCTCATCTGGGGAAATACTTAATCTTTCTCCACTGCAGCTAATGGGTGTATCTGGTGGAACTGGAGTCATTTCTAGCCATTTTCCTTTATATAATGATAGCAACTTGGGCCCTAATGCCTGCCCACTTATATTCACTTTGCTTCCATTGTCCTTCATGGGAGATCATACAATCACTATGAACAACATGAAAGAAAAACAAAACTTTTCAACAATGTGATCTAGTTAAGAACTTAATTTTATTTACTGCCTTATGTTATGGTTCAATTTTTTTCATAGCAAGCATATATGACATTAGATGTAGGGAAAAAAACCTCAATGCTTTAAAATCTCTATTTAATGTCTAGTGTAGGGTTAGGCACATAGTATTTAATTAAGATATGCTATTTGCATTAAATTGAATGTAGGTTTTAATATTTACCAGTGAGATAGAACTTTCTTTTGCTAAGCCTTTGAATTTCTTACAATGGGAACTAACCAGCATATACTTGGCATCTCAATGAAATAATTAGGATCCTAACTAGGAGAGAAGAGACTAGTTCTCTTTAAGTGGTACTTTTATTATATCAGCTTTACATTTTGGTTCTATATGCTCTGAATTGGTGTTCATCTTCCCATCTTTGTGATGGAAACTACTGAAATTCTAGTCCAAACACGCCTGAGTGATTCTTGGAAATAGCTCTAATGGGGCCCCTGCCACAGATATCTGCCTGTATATCTATATATATTTGTATATATGTATATATAATAAATTTTCATACCAATGTATGCAGTATATATACTTCATATATATGTATACACTTTGCATATATTTTATATATACATGTATATGAAAATTTATTTCTTTACTGGACTCAAGACATGTGTCTGCAAGTAAGTCACTGACCCACTGATAACTGAAGACCTTAAAAAAAAGAAAGGAAGCCTGGTGCAGGCTCAGTCAGATATTCCTGCTTCTATCTCTTGACCCCCTCTCTCCTACTAATTCACATATTCTAACAGCAGGGATTCTCACTGCAGTTTCCTTACTCATTCTCTAGGTGATCCAGCAGATAGTCTTCCCTTTGTTTGCAAAGAGACATTAACTCAGATGAATGCTAAGCTTGCATTGTTGTTTTTGAGCAGATCCCTCAAAGGTGGCACATGGAGTAAGGCAATCAGGAGTTGGAGCAGGGTAGAGATATTGGTGTGAGGATTACAGATGTAGTTGGTCTAGTGAGGAGCAGAGGGAGGGAATTATTTTCTATTCTAACGTTTCCTACTCTAACCTTAAGATCTCTTCTTGAGGACTCTATTTTGCAGAAGAATGCTTGGAAGAGCATGTAGAATAGCTCTCTATTGAAATGTAACAAAGCTCTTCTCCTCTGTGTGCTCAGGTACACACAAAGCTGGTTTCTCCAAAGAATTTGACCAAACAAGCTGGAATCTCTCCAGTTGTAGAGAGTCTTCTCTGTCTATTCAGGGGAATGTATGGCCCAAAGTCACAGCTATTGCCTAAAATCAGCACTACATTTATTTTAAGTTATTGATTTTGAGAGAGAGAGAGAGAGAGAGAGAGAGAGAGAGAGAGAGAGAGATGTTTATACATTCAGTGGTTGCTTCTTGTATGTGTTCTGGCCAGAGATTGAACCTACAACCTTAATGTATCAGGATGATGTCCTAACCAACTGAGCTACCCAGCCAGGGCCACCACCACATTTTCACTGATGTAAATGTCTTTCACAACCTCAAGTTCTCGCCTTTCGAATGATGAAGAATATTCAGGCTTATGCACTTCCTTAAACTTCCCCTTCTGTGATATCTGTGATTGAACTATGAATCTAAAAAAAGATGTCTATAATTTTTCTCATCAACAGCTATAAAGTAAATCAGGGCTGTCTGTTTGTTTTTCAGGAAACTGAGAGTCCTCAGAGTTGTAAGAAGGAGTCAGTGATGAATGCCTGGGTGCTCTTGAGAGTCCTCCAGATGATGGAGAACCACATTGCATTGCCCTCACTTGGGAGGGCATTGCAGCTTTGCAGCATAACAACAGGAGGCCCCTGAGTGGGGCATGGCATTGCTGGAATCCCCTGCTGTCTTGACCTCATCCTGCTCCACAGGGCTTTGAAGAGGCAGACCAGGCTCTGTAAGGTTCACCTCCAAAACAGTGCTCTAAGGAGCACTTGACAAGGCAATGCTATCACAAATGCTCCATTTTATGATTCGAAGATCTGAGCAGATGCCCGTGTCCTCAAAACTCAAATTTTATATTTGGCTTCATGTGATGCTCTTTTTATGATGTATGTATGACATGAAACAACTGCTAAGATGGGGGTGCCCACAATAAAAGTGACTCTTCCCTCTTGGAAATGCCTCCTTGTACCTAGAGCATAAGCTGCGACTTGTTCTCTATTCAGTGCTTAGAAATGTGACCACCTTACTCCTTGTCACAATCCAGCAGAGGCAGCAGTACGTGCTGGGGATCACTGTCCATTGTGCAGTGGCTCTCTCTTGATTCTTGTATGAAAAAAAAAATCACCAGTTCATTCATCACTCATCAATCATTTCCCTCCGTGACTCATCATCTGAACGTTTTATTTCTCAGTCCCCCTTTCTGAGACTGGTAAATAGCATGTCATTCCAGCAAAAGGCAGAGGGGGCGGCAGTCCATCTGGACCCTCCAGTTTGATTTCATATTTATGAAACAGCTTAAATGTCAGTTTGAGTGAAAAACGACACCTTCCCCAGCTTCTCACATTAGTGCCTGTGGCTGCTGCTGAATGTTTCTTGCTTTTTTGAAAAAACAGCTTGTGGCTTCCCTGTTTAGTTCCTCTAAGGCAGGAATGGAAAGGAGATGGGTGAATGAGACCAGAATGAAATATCCCCAGTGGAGAAGGACAGAAGTTGGGGAAAACAAAACAAAGATCAAATAGGAGAAATATTCCAATTTTGTAGGGAGTTTTGATCAGTGGCGAAGGCCTTGAAATATTTTTTGTGTTGTTTGCCCTCTACGTTTTAGGTTGAAAAAAGTAAATATATAAATTTGGAAAATAAGATTTAAAAAATGTCATCTATAATTCCACCACTCTAGCAATTATAGCAATCATTTGGATGTATTTCTGCCAATTCCTTTTTTCCCCTTTAATATGCAGTTTTCTAAAGTTCAAATTAAAATGTGTTTGTGAAGGACCTGGGACTTCATAACAGCTCAGGACTTTAGGAGAATCTTAGCTGGGCCCCAAGGAAAGATACCTGGGAAAAAACCAAGCGAAGTTGTGACTGAATGCCTTCAAAGCAATTTCTATGCAGAGTGTAAAATGGTCTCTCTATTGAGGGATTTTCCTCTTGCTGGAAGTTGGGGAAGTTGTGAAGCATTGAAAAATGACCTTGTGATGATGCATCCAGATGTACTCTGGACAAGAAAACCCACGAGGTTTGTTCCCCAGACAGGCTCAAAGAATGGAATGGGAGAGGACTTAGCCCTGCTGGGTCCTGCACAGGTTCTGAGTTCCTTCTGGATGAATGAACTGCCTTTCTTCAGACGACCACTGGGGGGAGCCTCAACAGGAAAGAGATACAATATTCCTAGTTTCTTAGGCACAACCAACTTCAGAAATAGTACAGGGTTAGCAGCCTTAATGAGGGATTTTAAGAATTTTCTAGTGGAAGACAGAAGAGAACAACAAAGTTAGGGAGCAAGTGGAAAACAAGAGGTGGCAGTAGGTCTGGCATTAGTGATTTAGGTGATAGGAGGTATTAACGGGGTCCCTTGAACAGTGGTCAAAGTGAGTGCAGCTTACTCACACCTCTCCAGGCGGTGGCTCTGGCTTTGCGAAACCCGTGCCTGCAGGGCTTCCCTGTTGGTACTTACTGGCCCTTGAGACTTACTAACTCCACTGTACAGAAGCCATGGTTGGGGGTTAGGAATAGTGTTCCAGATATGGGCAGAACCAGAAAGAGACACTGAGTCACAAATGGTTGGTGGGATGGTGGTAAATATTGGTCTTCATTTTGCTTAATTCACAGCAGAGATATTTGTGTGGGAGGAAAGTGAGATGCTTCACCCTGTTTGTGATGGGAAAGGAGGTCACCATTGCCCTGCTGGGACGGGGGAAGTGGGAAGGAAGGAAATTTCACTTCAGTCACAGATGGGTAGGAAGATCTTTCAGTACTGCATCCTTTGGAAGTGTTAATATGCACCTTTTTACTGGGTTTGACTATATCCTAAACTAATGAAAGAAACTATCTGGAGGGGGAAATGATGCTTTTCTGTATAATCTGTGCTTGTCCTTTCAGATTTTCTTATATCTTTTTAAATTAAAATTATATTTAAATATTTGCCCATTGCTACCTAGTCTTAGTTATTCATTTTAATGGGTGTAATTTAAAAATATTATATGGATGTGCCTTATTTTATTTAATTACTTCCCAGTTGCGGGTCACCTGGGTTCCTTTTAATTTTTGCTCTTATAAATTATGCTACAGTGAATATCTCATAGCATATTCCCTAACCAATGCCCCCCACCCCCAAGTTTTGGATTTTTATTCTTTGGGCTAATTCTCAGCCTCTTGATATATGTGAGTTGAAGGGGCCCAAAACATCAAAGAACTAATGTTTTTCTAAGGATCTTTGCATAATGGTGCTAAAGAAGATAAACACAAAAAGTATAAGCAGGATCAAGGTTCAGATTTCTGACCAAATTCTTTCTTAATTAAATAATAGTGGCAACCCTGTTTGATTGCCTGTCAGGGCACATGCCTGGGTTGCTAGCCAGGTACCCAGTAGGGGTTGCATAAGAGGCAACCATACATTGATATTTCTCTGTCTCTCCCTCCCTTCCCTTCTGTCTAAAAATAAATAAATAAATAAAATCTCAAAAAGAAACAAACAAAAAATAATAGGGGCAACCCACATATTGTACTTGCATGTGAACGTTGGCTTTTGGAAGTTACATGGTGGCAAGAAAAAAAAGAACAGTATCAAAGCCGGTATGTGTGCTAGGCAAAGGACTGGAGAGAGGAGAGAAAAAGAAAGGGAAAGTGCCTCTGGTTCCTGAGGCCTGAGCAAAAGCAGGAAGTAGGGAGCAGCAGTGTGCACGGGAGAGGGAAAACCTCTCATTTCCATTGGGAACAGGAAGCATGGAGGCAGAAGTGCAGGGGAGAAGAACCAAGAAAAAGCCAGGTCCCAGCAGAGCACACCCAGGAAAAAAGGAAGTAATTAACCCAACATGAAACACTAGAATAATAAAGAAAATGGGATATTTTGATTGATTTTTTTAAGTATATGAATGGGGAATTTACTTGTAGCATCATTCTTTTTATGATTATAAAAAATATCAATTCCGAAGAACATTTAGAAAGTATCGAAAATAGAAAATCACCATTCTCATATAGAAAATAACTGTTGTTAGTTAGGATTTCTATTAATTTTTTTCTTGATTCATGCATGCATGCACTCACACAAAAACATATACAAATGGAATTGTTACATTTGGTATTAGCTAGAAAAGGTGGACCTGAGGGAACTAGACACTGAGCTTAATAAACTGGGAAGCAGAAGCCTGCTTGCTAGCCAGGAAGCTACAGCTTATGCTCTGCTAAGAGGCTTAACACGCCTTCCCTCCCCACTCTGTTACCAGATTGCTCAGGGGGAGCAGGCAGGATGGCAGGCACGTGTAAGATAGAAGTCAAAATAGCACAAGGGGTGGTGCTTGACCAAACAGTCCTGTCAGTTTAGCCTGGGGAAAGATGGGATTGGTTAGGAGGTGAGCCTATTTAGAGTCTGCAGAAGCCTGGGAAATTGATTGGTTCTTTTGAAAGGGCACCTGGCCTGTCCAAGCCCAAGCTAATATAATTCACAAAGATCAAAGAAATTTTCTGTCTCTCTTGCCCCCCACCTGGTGATGCACTACACTCACTCATTTGTTTGTGCACTTTCTCACCCAGAAGCACACGACCATGAGGCCATAGTAACCATGTGGCCCATGGCCCTGTGAGCTCCACATGCAGGCTCTAGGATGGGAGCCTGAAATGGATTACAGTGGGAACAAGCTAAGCGATCTGGATGGGGACTGAGACTGTTTAGCTGCCGTCTATGGGCTCCAAAGGACTAAAGTTTAATATGAAGCAGAAACTCTGGACACTGGCTTCTGTCTTGGCCTTGCTGAGGACACAGTTGGACATCTTCCACAGTGAGACAGAGGGATTTGGGACACTGGAAACCCAAGAGGCAGTTTTTATGTCCACACGGAAAAACCATCTTAATACCTCACAATCTCCCAACCGTGGGCCCTTGGGTTTTTTTCCCCTATGATCACATGGAAGAACCTAATTTCCACAGACAACAGAATCATACTACACATAGCATTCTATAGATTATTATACCACATAGATATAATAGAATGTATTTAAAGTTGTTATATTATTGGCATTTATATTACTTTAAAATTCTGTTATATCTAACAATAAACATGCCTTTACATTAATTTTTAAAAATGCTTTTGAAAAAATTTTCAGACCACATTCCTTGACTTGAAATTATGAGGTCAAAGGATAAGGGCAATTTCAAAGCTTTGTCACATTTAGACCAATAATTGTATGAACACATGGATCTTATCATGCCCTTGCCAGCAAAGGGTTTGTTTGGGTCTTCAGTCTTTGACAGCGCCTCCTTCAAAGACAGTGGGTACCAGTGTCCTCCCCACCCTCTGCCTCTCTACTGTAGCCTTGAGCTGAAGTTAATTTCTTTTAAGATAAAATTTTTAAAAAGTCTTTGGAGCAAGCCAGAATTAGAAAGAGGATAACTATAGCAAGAATATGTGTTGGAATATGACTGAAAAGTACTAAGAAACTCAGAAGAAGTTGCTTTCCTCCATACTTTAAGTTATTAAACAGTGTTAAGTGACAATAAAGGAAAGGAACAATCAAGACTGATTAATCTTGTTATTTTATGAGAGACAGAGAAAGAGAGAGATGAGGAGGAGAGGATGAAGAAGAGAAAGAAGGAGCATAGTAGGGGGAGAGAAAGAGATTGAGAGTCAATTTTGATCTAAAAGAGAAATGATGATCCAAATCCAGTTTGGTATTGGGTAGGATATAAACCACAAAAATATCAATAAGAAATTATCCTTGTATTTTACATAAACTCAGAATCCTCTGCTAACTAACATTTTTATTAGGAGATCCAAATATTGGAAAATTCAACCATCACACTTTTGAGTACTAGTGGAATTATATTTAGATCTATAATACTACTCAGAGGTACACCTTTTGTTTTCAGTTTATAATCACACACACAAAGGCACTTTCTCAAAGCAACTAAATAAGCACAATAACACTAGGACTAGTAGTGTAGGTCCCTTCTCCCTTCCCTTAATTGTTCTCAATCACCTTGGTTTTATCTTCAGACTTTGATTTTAATTTCATTTTGTATTTATGCAGTCTAATCTTATAATCACATGTCTCTTTGAACTGCTGTGTCTTCAGGCTAAATTTGCCTTCAAGAAAGCCTCTGGCTTCTTTCTGCTGCCTTAAGGCCAGGGTAGTGAGCCATTTAGAAGTAAGATGCCAAGTTGCTGATTACTATTCATTCTGTCCTGTAGTGAAAGCATGGCAGCTGTTCAAGTCAGGAGTGAGGCTTTCCCACCTGTTAAAAAATATCCTTTTTTACATCTCACTAATGGCAGCTTCATTTAAGTTAGTGGTTCTCAATCTTGTCCAGTTGGCAAAACACCTGGAGAAAGTTTTCTGAGAACTCTATGAAATATTGATATACTTAATTCCATTTACAAACTAGGAACACTTAACCAGCAGAAACAGGACTGCATTGGATGCTGTGATATGAAATCACTTCCTTAATCACATAAGCCAAGGAACTAAGGATGATTTAAAATTTTTCTGGTAACATTAATATAGTACTTAATAATTTGTGTTATCATTTGCTAGGACTCACCAACAGCAAAACTGTAACAGTCATGAAAGAGTTAAGAAATTCTTTGGTTTCCTAATGGGACAAAATTTTAAACTGAGAAAATTGTATTCATTGAAATGTCTTTTCATTGCAAGTTCAGATATAAACAGCTACCATTATTTTATTTCAGTAGCAGAACACCCCATAGTAGCATTACTTTGAAGACCACTAATTTGTTCTATTAACTTCTTTTTTTTTTAAATGCAAACATTTCCTTAGAGGTTAAGCTGGGCTCCAGTAACATCTTAGTGTGAATTACTTTAATCAGATAATCACCTAATGTCTAGCCAATATCAGCTGCTCTGTAATCTATTTGCTTTGCTTTTGTCTATAATTGTGGTTTTCAAACTTATAAACTTCAGCTGCAGAGTCCTTAGCTTCAACTGCATAATTGCCTTTCCAATCTTTTGGGCTCACAACTTCAGGGTCATCTAGGAGTCCTCTCCTTCACCTTTAACCATTTGTTTTGATTATATCATGCTTTATAACAAACTATTCCAACATTTGGTAGCTTAAAGCAACAGTTATTTATTTTACTTATAAACCTGAAATTTGGGCAGGGCTTTGGAGGGGAAGCCTTGTCTCTGCTCTCTCTGCTCCACTGGAGTCAACTGGGGCAGCTGGATTGAGGGCTAGAGTATTTGCTTTTGACACGGTTCACTCACATAGCTCATGAGTCGTGGCTGCAGGCTGTCGGCTGGGAGCAGTGGCATGCTGGAGCCAGCTTGTATTGATTAGCAAAGCCAATCGTGTGCATCTATTTCCCAAATGTATTTTCAGTGGCATCGCATTTGTTTGTTCGTTGTGTTTTTTATTTATTTTTAAGTATATTTTATTGATTATGCTATTATAGTTGTCCCAGTTTTTTCCCCTTTGCCCCCCTCTATATTGTACCCCCTTCCCTCCAGCAGTCCCTCCCTTAGTTCATGTCCATGGGTCATGCATGTAAGTTCTTTGGCTTCTCCATTTCCTATACTATTCTTGACATACCTCTGTCTATTTTGTACCTACCAATTATGCTTCTTAATCCCTGCACCTTTTCCCTCGCCTGTCCCCTCTCCCTCCTAGTTGATAAGTCTCTAAACGATCTTCTTTTCTATGATGCTGTTCCTGTTCTTGTAGTTTGCTTAGTTTGTTTTTTTAGAATCAGTTGTTGATAGTTGTGAATTTTTTGCCTTTTAAATGTTCATAGTTTTGATCTTCTTTTTCTTAAATAAGTCTCTTTAACATTCATGTAATAATGGCTTAGTGGTGATGAACTCCTTTAGCTTGATCTTGTCTGAGAAGCACTTTATCTGCCCTTCTATTCTAAGTGATAGCTTTGTTGGATAGAGTAAGCTTGGTTGTAGGTTCTTGCTTTTCATCACTTTCAATACTTCTTGCTAGTCCTTCTTGCTTGCAAAGTTTCTTTTGAGAAATCAGCTCACAGTTTTATGGGAACTCCTTTGTAGGTAACTCTCTTTTTTTCTCTTGCTGCTTTTCAGATTCTCTTCTTATCTTTAATCTTGGGTAATATAATTACGATGTATCTTGGTGTGTTCCTCTTTGCGTTCAACTTCTTCGAAACTCTATGAGCTTCCTGGACTTATATGCCTATTTCCTTTTCCAGATTGGGGAAATTTTCTTTCATTAATTTTTTTTTTCAAATAAGTTTTCAATTTCTTTCTCTTCCTTTTCTCCTTCTGGCACTCCTATGATTCGGATGCTGGTACATTTAAATTGTACCAGCATCCAAACCTCTGGTTCCTAAACCTATCCTCAATTTTTTTATTTTTTTTCTTCCTGCTAGTCTGATTGAATGCTTTTTCCTTCCTTGTGTTTGTAGTTTGAAATCAGCCATAGTGATGATTTATGCCATGGAAACTGGCAAACACTACAAATCAGAGCTTTTCCCCACTTCCAGAGGGTCACTGCTTCAGCATTTAATAGGATGTCCCTAGCTGAGATCTTAGATGAGGGCAAGGACCTCATAATCTCTCCTGTGGGCCTCTCCACAGGGTCTGGGCTTCTTCAGTGTCATGACTGTGTCTCAACGATGATCACTCAAGAGAAAGAGGGAGCACTATGTAGAATCTGTATTACCTTTCATGGCTTAGCCTCAAAATTTGTGTACTGTAGCATCACTTCTATTGTAGTCCAACTAATCACAGATACCTTCCTGGTTTCAAGGTGAGGGGACAGGGACTCCAATCTCGTGACAGGAGAATGGTAAATTATGGATGAGACTATGGAACTAGAACTATTGTTGTAACCATTTTTGGGGAAATGCCGTCTACCATACCATTATATCCAATCTGTTAGACATGAATCCTTTTGTCCCACATGCTTTAGAAGTTATAAGGATAATTGGTATAAGTGAAGAAAAGGCATAAGATCATAATAGTTGGGATGAACTGTATGAACAAAGCTGAGGAGATGGTAAGGAATAAAATACATTAAGCAAATAGGGGAAAGATTGCCCAATTTGGAACAGTAAGTTTTCTTTGGTAAGTAGACAGTTCTTAAGTTACATAGATAGATTACAGCAAAATTCTAGGTGACCCCTGTATTATTTCCTTATTGCAGTGTAATAAGTTACCACAAACTGAGTGGTTTAAACCAGCATGGTAATAAATAGCTTTATTTTTATTTTAAACTATTTCTCATAGTTTCTATTGGCCAAGGTCCAGCATATTATAACTGGGTCTCCTGTGCAGGCTCTCATAAGGATAAAATCCATCTCTTTATCTTACTTCAGTGATCTGTATTCAAGCTCCCTGAAACAGTTTGTAGAATTTGTTTCTTTGTGGTTTTAAGACTAAAGCTTCCATTGTCTTGCTGGCTGTTGGTTGGTGACTTATTAGCTCTGGGAGATTGGTCTTGGGAACTTCCTGCATTTTTCATTCTTGGCAATTGACAGTGTCCCTCAAGTTGAATCTTTCTGTCTTCTTTTGAGATCAGCTGGAGAAACCTCCCTGTCTTAAAAGGCTCATGTGATTAAGTTGGATCTGCCCACATAATCTCCCTTTTTAAAAGTCAACTGTGCCATTTGATATAACCTAATCATGGAATGAAATCCACCCAGTTAATAATCCTGAGGAATATTTTAAGAGAGGGGATAGGAAATCTTGGGAGTCATGTTAGAATTCTGGAGATTGTTCCTAGAAATATAAATATCAGAGATGCATCTGTGAAGTCTCAGATAGAAATGAAAAACATGTTTTTGGAGACTGGAGGAGAGGTGATCTTTGTCATAAAGTGGCAGAGACCTTGGCTGCATTGTGTTCTACTGTTTTATGGAAAGTAAAAATTCTAAGTGATGAACTCATTTCTCCTTACTGCTTATATAAAATGCAAGAGGAAAGAAATAGAGAAAAGAAGGAATTGTTAAGCAAAGAGGAACCAGAACTTGAAGATTTGGAAAATTCTCAATCTACCCATATTGAAAAAAAAAAGCAAGAAAGAAAGAAAAGAAAAGGAAAGAAAAAAGGACAAAGCATCCTCTGGAGAGAGAATACCAGGGGTGTAGCTGAGCAACTATTTGCTGATGGGATTAGACATTTGACATATGGATTCAGCCAACCATCCCAGCAGAAACACAGCCAGCTTGGAATGACTGTCCTATCTGTTGGGCTTCTGGAATTCTAGATCCATAAAATGGGACCATAGAGCTATTCATCTATGAATATGTATTACCCTTCAAGAAAAGGGAAGAATGACCCCCAAAGTGGGTCATGGACTGTTTCCTCCTTGTTACCAAAGGCAGGGCTACTTCATTGGGTTCAGAGGCCAAGGCCACCACCCAGAGCCAATGGAATGGGACAAATACACTGCAACAATTTATGAAGTCTCAGTGTCTTATAATAATACTTTTTAAGGAATAAGATATGCAAGGGAATTTTTTTTTTTTTAATCCACAATACTGGGTGCCTTTAGACATAGGTTAAAAAGAAACATTTTTGTCTGTTTATCATGCAGGTACTTCCTTCATTAGCAGGTGGGAAATATCTGTTTTTTAAAGCCCAGCACTAGAATTCTATTAGATTGTGCTATGAGGGAAGAAAAGAAAAGAATGATAGACTAAAGATCCTGCCTTATCGAGTGATTAATGAAACTTCTCCAGCATTGTACCAGTTTGGTGACTTTGAGTGTCTCATTCAAATGATCCAAGACTCAGTTTCTTTATCTAGATAAAAGAAAGAGAATAACAATATTACTAACTTCTCTATCCCACAGAGCTGTCATCAACCTCAAGTGGATCAATGGGTATAACAGTATTTTGAAAACCAGTGTTCTGTTGATTTTGTGTCAAAGAATCTCCACTTGCAATTATCCTACTCTTTCCTCAAGGCTCAGTCTATGTACTCGAGCTTTCTTGATCCTTCCAGCAATCCCACCATCCTCTGATTTCTCCTAACAGTTTATCTGTTTGTCTTAGGCTATTTTGTTCATATTTTCAGGTTAGTTACTTATGCACGTGTCTTATTTTTTGTTTTGGCCTGTGAACTCCTTGAGGGTATTCACGTGCTCATAGAACCTAGAAAAAGCAAGCATAATGCCTCCCACAAAATAGGGGGTCCTTAAATATTTGATTGGTTGATGAATGAAGAATAATTTGCTGGGATAGCAAATAGCACCAGATGCTTATTGAAATGAAAGAAACAACTAAGCTACAGCTGCAATTTTTGTTCCTATATTTCTAGTATAGATGATACCTAGATGAACTCCCCTGGAATTAATATCTTAGAATATCAGTTGAAATATGAGCTTTGGCCAAACACATTTTGTTAGTTGACCACCAGAGAAGGTGAGCTCTGTGAAGCCAGCAACCATGTCTTTCTCCAGTGTGGGTGCTGTGTCTGCCTATTATAGCTAAATAATTATTAAATGACTAAATGAACAGATATTGGTTTCAGTATGGTCCTGATGGAGAACTATTGACTCTAGCGTGGCCTTCTGATCCAATGTCATGGCCTCATCCTGCCTTTACTTAGTTCCCACCAAGGTAAATAGGAGCTGGAACTCCTATGTGAAGGACCCAGCAGGGTAGCAAGGTGGCTGACCATGCCTGTGTATTCTGACCTCTAAGGATGAAAAAGCCTGCGTCCTGGTGACAGTGCCATCAAACCCCAAAGTGCCCTGATTCCTGAATGCTGAGGTAGTCTTCCCTCATGGGAGCTCAGATTCCTGATGGGCAGCAACCTCAACAGGCTTTGCAGGCTAAATCACCTCCTGCAGACTCAGGGCTGACTTTTTGTCCAGGGCAATCTGGATAAAAATGCCACAGGGAGACAGTGTCAAAAAGGAAACTTAAAAATTACAGTTCTGCACTGTCTATAATAAAGTATAAATCCAGGAAAGGTGGTGGTGAAGTGATAAAAATAGCAGGGTTATTATGCTCATCTCTAATGCATTTAATGTAACAATTGATTATTCTATTGTCATTAAATGAAGGGAAAGTAGGAGGATCTAATTCTATCTCTAGATTTCTTAATAAGTACTTCATTGTCAGTAAAATCATTTACATTGTTCAATCTCCAAATAAAAAAAAGATGTACAGTGGCATGTACATTTGGCAGAGAACTGAGGACTGTGTGGGGACTTTAGACCCTGGTGCCCAGTTAAATGCACCCGGGAAGGAGATTGGTGATGAACTGCTGTTTGTTCTGAAATGAAGTGCTTCACTGTGGTGGAATCAGGGAGGTAGTGTTTTGGTGAGATGGAATTGACAAATGCTTCACTTTATCCACCTCCTGACACCCCCATGAACGTATAATTTTGTGGCAGGATTTGGAGATGAGATTTTCTACTGTATAGGCTTCTTGTCAGGATGAATGAAGACCCTGTGTTAGCGAGACTGCACTAACTTCTGTGGCCTGTAGGCGGAGCTTTTGCTCTAGATTGAATCACCTTCAAGTTCAAGGCAAGAGCTGCTTTCTTCGCTGGTGCCTGCTCTGGCCTGGCAGGGTGTAGTCCTGTGAAATCTCTGCACTCAGGGAGGCCTAATCGAAGAGGCCAGGCACAGATCTCCTCATGCCAAATCAAGAAATCCTCGGTATTTGCTAATCAGCTATTAATGTTCTATTGATAGGCAGGGCCCAAGCCAACTCGCAGGAAAGGGCTCATGGATTTAAATCGCTGCTCAAGTTCATAGCCTGAAAACAATTTTTTTCCTCCTTTTTGTTTCATTTTTACTTTTTTCTTCCTTAAAGCCCTCAAAGATTTCAAGCTTAGAGAATTTTAAAAGACTATATTATTCAACAAGGTTTGTTGAAGGGTGAAGAGGAGAAATCATTGGAGAGCCACATAAATTTAATTTCTTATTTTTAAGAAATAAAGAGTATATACACACACACATAAGTACATATACTTTAATGATCAAAAATTCTATGTAATACAATTCTGCACTGTCCAATATTATAACTGCTCGCCATATGTAACTGTTTAAAGTTAAATTAAAATTTTACTTCCTCAGTTGCATTACCCACATTTTAAATGCTCAGTAGCTACACATGGCTAGTGGCTACTGTGTTGGAAAGAACATATATAAACCATTTTAATCACTGCTGAAAGTTTTATTGGGCAGCACTGGGATAGATCAAAAGGAAGATAAATAAGGAATGAGAAGAGGAGGGAAAATTGAATATGGAAGGGCAAGAATCAGATAATGGGGTAGGTCATGTGAGAGAGAAGGAGTGAGAGAATTACAGAGTCAGATGGACTTCCACACAGAGAATGAAATTCACAGATGGCCTGGCATAGCTAGAGATTGCTGTATTTAGATGCAGAGTAAGAGAGAATTTCAGAAAGACATTCTAATTTTACAGAAATCTAGGATTCTGTAGATAGTGGTTTTTAGAGCCGTGTTGTACTTTTGCTACAGTAAGCAAAAGTATGTCTGGGTGCTGTGACCTCTTGGTACTTTCCAGGCTGTCTAGATGAAAATAAATGGAGAGTTTCTCTTGACTCATAGACTATACATTATCTATACCTAATCTATATAATGCTCAATTTGTTGGAAAGTTTAAAAAAGTCTTTCAGGGAGTTATTGTGTGTCTATAAGATAAAATAACTAGTTTGATTTATTTGGATTGAATCAACAAATTATTCTGGTGCCATCTCAGTGCTTTTGAAGAGTCACTGGGCTAGAAATGACTAAGAGGATAGGTTTGAATGTTAATTATATGAGACCAGTAGTTGAAAAATTATAATGAAAAAAATCTTAGGAATTTGGATTTTATAGCTACACTTTATAATAATTCTTATATCAATAGTCTTGCCAAAAGTTCTTCCTTTTATCTAACCAGTAGTTCTTTTGCCATAAGATACACCTGTTGACTTTTGATCATTTGCTAGGTGTGTACTGAGGCCAAGGCATTGCTTTTGTTGTTGTTGTTGTTGTAGTCCATATGATGCTTCTTGGTACTCCGGAAGACCAAGTGGAGAATAATGGCATTGAAGAGTAGGGCTTCCTTCGAGTCCTTAGCTTTTCTTGTAACCTTTGCGGTACTCATTGAGATAGTGTGACAGGTAAACCTGTCAGGTCTAGACCTCCTTTTATATCCTTTTAAACATTCAGTCTGCAGTTTTATAGTGCTGGCAATTTTATTGTGTTTATTTTTTTCCTGGCATGACTAGGTAGTCACTAATTGGTTCCTGATAGCATTCCTACCACCCCAATTCTGACATGGAAGTCAGAATGCAGTTTTATTAATTCACAGATGGAGAAAAAGCTGGCCTGACTGTCAGTTCTCTCAGAAAAACATATGACAGTTCAGAAGTTTTCTTGGCGAATATAGAATCAGAGCTGGATGTCCTCAAGGGACAGTCCTGTCAAGCCTTGATAAGTAGATGAGTTGTCTCTCTTGTCCCAAGAGATGTTTCTGTGTGAAGAGCCAGAACATTTCCAGCCTGAGCACCCTCCTGCTGAGCAGAGCAGAAGAGACAAACCCCCTCTCCTGGCTCTCCTCTCTGATGACCATTGTTCACCTGCCTTTGTTGTTGCATCAGTCCTTCCCTTTTTCATTTGGCATCCCTTTGTGACAGTTTACCTTTGACAAGTTTACAGATTACTTTTAATTAATTGCAATTTAGGTTGGCTACCTGCTAGAGGCATTTAGGAAGGCGTTATAAACTCATTTGGTAGTATGTCTCCAAATCAACTTGTGGGATAAATTTCTTCTGGGGAAGTACTTTTTTTTGACAGCTTTTCATTCATTCACAATTTATTAATTCCTATTCTGGCTAGGCATCAAGAGAAGCTTGATTCATCTAGAGATGAATAAAATTATCCTGACTTTGCAGAGCTCACACTCCAGTTCAGAGGCAGATTCATTAGCAAATAATTCTACTGCTATAGGTTCTGTAGTAGATATAAGTACACAGTCTTTGGAGCAAGAAGAAGGGATTGTTGGAGTATATTGAGAGTACATGCATGTAAACTTTATTTTCTATGCAAAATTTTCTCTGTTGTCTGCTTTTCTAACTTTTTGTTTATTATTTTGGGATTAAAAGCAATAGCAAAATTTACTATATTTCTTGAGCAGGTATCATGTGCTTGGCACTAACTCTAGCACTAAATTAACATCACCTGATTTAGCCATAACCCAGGCTCAGAGCAGTTAGGTGGTTTCCCAAGGCTGCCCATCTAGAAAGGATATAGTGGGACTGGATCCCAAGTCTGATGTCTATGCCCAGTTCATGTCACCATATCACGTGCCATCTTCCAACCTTTAGGCTTCTAACCATGAGCTCTGCCAACTGGAGTTACAGGACGAGGGGGTGTGTTTCTGCTGGAAGGTCCCCATCCATTTGGATGGAATGGACAGATTGTCTAAAAGTGGCAATCCTCCGTACTATACCCCCATGGAGGGAGATTGACACACTAACATTGTATTATGAAAATTACATGGTGACAACGGAAGTAAACACATTGAAAATAAGGGGAATGGCAATTTTAAGAGACATGGAAATTTGGGTTTAATGAATTATGAAAGCCTTTGTGAGGTCTTCAGAGGGACTGTGCGTTGGGCAAGTAGAGGCACTACCAGGAACAAAGCTGGGTCCACTAATGTACCTGTGCTCGCTCCCATTCTCCAATCTGAGGATAACTGCTTTCTCGGTTGTCTCATACCCTACTGATTTGATTCTGTCTCTGAGCCTGAAACAGTGGGATTTTGATTCCTGTGAAGAAATAGAGATGAGTGATCTGAGGAGCTTTAGTTGAATTTAAAACACATACTTTGGAAGAACATTGTGGGTCTGTGAAGGATTTGTGAGATAACCACTTATTCCCTCTGAGTCTCAATTTCCTTTTCAGTAAATATTTAGTGCCTTTCTTCATGGCTGCTTCCAAAAGGTGATGCCGCATTACCTTCTTCTCTCTGTCTTTCTTTGATGTTCTCTGCTATCCTTCTAGTCCCTGACCACTTCTCGGCTGTCTCCTGCCACATTTGGGAAGTGAAGCACTTGAATAAGTTCTGTCCCTTATGCTCTCTCCAGGGGAAGATTTCACCATCCCCAGGGCAAAATAGGAAATATACTAGAAGGAACCCAACATTCCTTTCTCTTCTACCTTCCACTTCAGAGGAAAACAGGACCTCACCAATAGGCCAGTAGCCAGAGCAGTTGTCCCTGGTCCTCAGTGAGCACATCCCACCCCTGCCACACACATGCATAGTGATTAAAAGCATCGTATCCATACTTGGTGTTCTCTGGGAACCAGGGCCCTGTATTCACAATGCAGCAATCTTATGTCCCACCATGACCTCTTCTCTCCCACAAAAGGAAAACATAAATATGGGCACCAAGGGATTCAATGATGTTGCCCCTTCCCATGCAGCATCTTAATGAGAGCTTGGTGAAAAACTGGGTGAATGTGTAGTGGGAGGTTTGGGTTTAGATTCAGGAAAATGAGAGTTCTAGTCCTAGCTATACCTTCACTAGCTATGAGACCTCAGTTATTTACATCATTCCTTCCCACCTTAACTTTGTCCTCTGTCAAATGAAAATAGTCTCCATTATTTGGTTTTGCCTTGCCCTGGTGAAGATAGTCAGACAATGCGTGGGAAAACACAGTGCAAATTCTAACACACTGAACAAACAAGGTATAGCAATTTGGAGGATAATCAGCCCTCTATCTAATCCTGTTTAGTAGAAACTAGTCCTGTAGGAAGGACACAGAGGATGATTCATTTGTTTGTTTTTCCAGAACATGAACTAATTTGTGAGAAGAAAATAGGAAAGGTGTATTTGAAAGAAATTTGTCTACCTTTGGGGCTCTGTAGGAGTTTACTGATGTAAAAAATTCCTTACATTTGGGAGGCAGCAAAGTAATTAAGAATATGGGCCTTGGAGCCTGGCACCCTAGCTTCAAATTGTGGCTCTAGTGTGGCCTTTGGCAAGTCTTAGAACTGCTTCATGCCTCATTTTCTTTATCTATAAAATATAAGGATTTTAATACTGATAACTCCCCTCATAGAGTTGTTGTAAAGACTGAGTTAATATATGTAAATTACTTAGAAGGCAGCCTGGAACATATTAACTTTTATCATTGTTACTATTATCCATTAGACACTTTTCCAAGGATGTCTCCATATTACATTTCATTTGATTGTCATCATGGCAACCTGAGCAGCAGCAGCCACATCGCACAGGTAAGAAAACTGATTGTTCCCGTCACTTGCTCAAGCTCACACAGCTACTGAACGGCAGCACTGCAGCCACTGTCAAGGGCGCGTCACAGTGTGCTTTCGCTATTGTTCCCTTAGATCCTGGAACTGGCACGGGCTGAAGATTCAAGTGACAGTCAATTTAATAAGTAATCATGACACGCTCATTGCTCAGCTAAGAACTGAGACTTTGGATTTGTGGTTAGAAATTTTAAGCGAACTTAGAACTTCATGAAGTCATTACATATCTGAGATTTACTTTTAAACCAGCTTGTATTTTTAACATTACATGATAGTAATGTCAATTTTTAAAATAAAAATCAGATCAGTGTTCCTTTACCTAGTTAAAATTTGTTCCTTACCTGCTTCCATGAAGCAGATTCCTATTGAAACAGAGGACTCAAGAAGACATATAGAGATTAAAAGAAGGGACAAGTTTGCCTAACTCAGTGCTAAGCAGCCTTCATTTTTCTGTGAGAGCTAATCCAGGACAAATGTACACATTTATATATAATTTTATTTCATTCAAAATGAAAATACGATCATTAGGTTCCTCAGGGGGAATGTATATTTATATAGCTTAGATTACCTGCATTATTGCATACAAGAATACCAATGAGATAAATGGCACTGAGTTTTAGCTATTAAAATGTTAATTTTGGAACATATGTAAGTTCATCCCACAGTTGACTAAAAGGTGGGAACTTGACCCCAGATGGCCTGCACGTGACTGAGGGACAGGGGCTACTCCTTATCAATTTACAAAGAATGGGGAAGTAGCAGAAACTCACAGGGTAGCAGGGACCAGCTAGTAACCCTCAGGTACACTGAGTCTGGCTACAACTTTGTTTTGTTTCCTAATGCAAGAGTAGAAGTTTGTACATTATTTCATTTTCATTTTGGGGCAAGAGAAAGTATATATGTTCACCTGAAGAGACCTTTTTATTATTCTGAAATCAATCCTAAGCAGACATTTATGGAATGAGAATTTATTTAAAGAATGTTGAGTAACACAGTGGACAGCATCTTCAGTGATAGCACTGTAAAAGACATTAAAATCCTTCTCAGATAGACAACTCTTATTTCAACTTTCTATAGAGGTAGAAGGCATGACAGTAAATTCTAACTTAAGTCAAGCTTTTTGTATTTTGAGAATGTGGTGAGAATGAGCTGTGCTAGTACATAGTGTGCTTTCTGATAATTTACCTTAAGCTAGTGGGACCAAAGAATCTAGACTGGGGCCAAAACTCATGTGTTTGTGGGGGCCTCATCAGTGATTGGCAGCAGGAGTGCTGTGGTCATGTGACCAGGGCAGCAACTTCTCAGCTCCAGTTGGTGGGTGCCACGAGAGAACATGGGTCACTGTGTCATATCTTCTGATCTTTCAGGAAAAGTAGTAAATAGACATTATACATGAAATCTTACTATTTTTAAATCTTGGCAATGAATTCATACTTTAAAAAAAGCCCTCTGTGATATGTGCAAAATCATACATGTGTGAAGGTTTTTTAATTACCGCACTGTGTGTGCTGGCAACTTTGGAACATCCTAAGCTGCCATCAATAACAGACCAGTGAAACAGGTCATGGTAGATCCATTCAATGGAATATTATGCTAGTGTTAAAAACACACAAACAGGAAAAGAATAAAAAGGTCTATTTCCTGATATGTAAATCTCAAATACTGTATAAATCAGAAAAATCAAGGTGCATAGTGTGTTTCATTGTGTGAAAAAAAAGAGGGAGAAAGGAATGTGTGTGTGTGTGTGTGTGTGTGTGTGTGTGTGTGTGTGTGTGTATTAGCTTGCTAGGGCTACCATAACAGAATGCCATAAACTGTGTGGTATAAACCATGGAAATTTTTTCATTGTAGTTCTGGAGGCTAGAAGCCCATGATCAAGGTGCCAGCACATTTGGTTTCTGGTGAGAATTCTTCCTGGGCTTGTAGGCAGCTGCCTCTCACTATGTCCTCATACGACCTTTCTCCTGGTGTTTGTACAGGGAGAGAGAGGTCTCTGGTGTCCCTTCCTCTTCCTATAAGGACATCAATTCTATTGGATTAGGATCTCATCCTTATGACCTCATTTAACCTTAATTACTTCCCTAAAGGCCCCATTTCCAAATTCTATCACACTGGGGACGAGAGCCTCAACATATGGTTTTGAGGGAGACACAGTTCAGTCCATTGTTTCTTTGTGCATAGAATATATTTAGAATAATAAAAAATTAATAATACTAGCTAAGTAGGGGTAAAAAACTGGCATATGCTGTAGAAGCACATTTCTCCTTGTGTACTACCCAGAGGAGCCAGCATTGCTTTTACATTGTGCGAGTTTAAGTACTGGACTTGTCTTATTGCCTGGAGAGAATGTCAGCCCTCCCCTTCACATGCATTAGCTGCAGTAATACCTTCTTCTATAGTCAATATTATTTTTCAGAAAAAAGTTTTGGATCTTTAAGTACTAGTGTACTTGTGTGTTTGTTTGAGACCCCAAAGTTCTGCCCCATATACCACAGAACATAAAAAGAATGCCAAATACTAAAATTAAAAGAATTGTGGCTTACTGAATTAATCATCCAGATTTCAGTTCCATTTCATTTATC
>PVIA01014143.1:0-28423 GCA_004024845.1 Tonatia bakeri
TCCTTCCTTCCTTCCTTCCTTCCTTCCTTCCTTCCTTCCTTCCTTCCTTTCTTTTCTTTATTTTTAATTGAATTTATTGGGGGTGATATTGGTTAATAATATTAAATAGGTTTCAGGTGTATAATTCTATAATAAACTATTGGATTATTACATTGTGTATTCACCACTCCAAGTCAAGTTTCCTTCCACCACCATTTATCCCTTCTTTACCCTCTTCTACCTCCCCCTACCCTTCTTTCCCTCTGGTAATCACCATACTGTTGTCTGTGTCTATGAGGTTCTTTGTTTATTTGTTTGTTTTTTCCTTAATCCCTTCACTTTTTCACCCAGTCCTTCCCCAGCCCACCTCTCCTCTCACAGCTGTCAGTCTGTTCTCTGTATCTATGAGTCTGTTTTATTTTGTTTGCTAGTTTATTTTGTTTATTACATTACACATATCTCTCCAGATCCATCCAGGCTGTCACAAAAGTAAGATTTCCTTGTTTTGTACAGCCATGTGGTTTTTCATGTGTAAATGTACCACAGATTCTTATCCACTCATCTACTGAGGGGCATTTGGGCCAATTTTATTTTAATTTTTATTAAGAAAAAAATAGATGAAAATATTTACTGTAATGTATATATAGTTGAAAGAAGTTTTAACATGCAGATAGATCAAAGCAATTAGAGTGGCTGAGGTCTTAGAATTTTAAAAGAAATGTACAGGCAAAAAGGGGTTGGAAAGAAGTATTTGAAGTCATGAAAGGCAAGGACCTACAACCTAGATTACTCTATCCAGCAAAGCTATCATTTAGAATGGAAGGGTAGATAAAGTGCTTCCCAGGTAAGGTAAATTTAAAGGAGTTCATCATTACCAAGCCCTTATTATGTGAAATGTTAAAGGTACTTACCTAAGAAGTAGAAGATCAAAAGCTATGAACAGTAAAATGACAACAAACTCATAACTATCAACAACTAAACTGAAAAACAAAAAAACTAAGCAATCAACTAGAACAGGAACAGAACCAGAAAAGTGGAGATCTCATGGAGGGTTTTCAGTGGGGAGAGGGAGGGGAAGAATTGAGGGAGGAGGTACAGGGGATAAGAAGCATACTTGGTAGGCATAAAATACACTGGTAGAGGTTAAGAACAGTATAGGAAACAGAGAAGCCAAAGAACTTATATGTACAACCCATGGACATGAACTAAATGGGGGGATGGTGGAATGCTGGAGGGTAGGGTGTGCAAGATGGAGAGGGTATAAACAGGAGAAAAAAATAGGGAAAACTATAATAGCGTAATCAATAAAATATACTTAAAGAATTTTAGAAGAAATTCCTTATAGCATCTCTAACTTATGTTAATAGTTATAAATACAAGATTATGAGTAATACCAATATTTAGTATTATTTTCCCACTTTCAAATTTCTTCAGTTAAAAAAATCGAGCCAAGTTTGTCTAGGTTCTTCATTCATTTCTTCAGTAAGGTTTATTTAGCATGTCATGTCCCAGGCACTGGTTGAGTGTTAGAGGTACAGAAGTTGTTATGGCACACTCCCACACTTCCAAATGGGTTCTAGCTAGAATAGGCATGTAAGCAAGTTATTTCAGTACACATTACTTCACTATGAAAATCACTTCATTGCCTTGCAATTGTAAATAAAAAGGCAGAAGTTATTAGTATTTAATGCCGTAGATAATAAATATTTTGAACATGAGAATATATTGGAGGAGGTCCTCAAGAAAACATGACCACCACTTGACCCTCAAGCTGGACTTGGGCCATTGGAGGCTCCACACCCTCCTCCCCTGTCCTTGGGATATATATTCTGCCCACTTTCCCACAGTGGAAGCTATTTGCAGTGATGAAGCCTCGAAAAAAAATCTGTTGTTCAGATAGTAATATGTTACTGACCCAGTTAAAGCCTCTGTGTAAACTTTTAAGACGCTTATGAGCAGGTGCAGAGATCTAATTACCTTGTGGCTGCCCAAGACAATCCTCCTATTCGAGTTTCCTTGCTTGTTAAACCTGCCACTTACCAATGTGGAGTAGCTTGCCTCTTTCTTTGGTCTCCCCTTGACCTCTGCGTATCAAGGCCGGTTTCAGATTTCACTCTAGAAGCTCCAGAGGTTTCGAACCAGCAGTGTGTAGAAAGAGAAGAGAAATGGAGGATTGCATCTTAAAAACTTAATAGGGGATTAAGCAATGAGACTAAACAGAACTGATTGGAGAAACAGGCAGGAAACAAAAAGAAATGCCTAATTTATGAGATAATCATACATCTTAGTTTGCCTGAGGTAGTCCGGGTTCTCTTGTTTCATTGATGTCACTTCTGGCTCACATGTTCTTTCACTCACAAAAGTGTTCACACTGCCTGTGGACTCCTACAAGGCCCCAAGTCCTCTGTTACAGCTCTTATCACACACTGGTGATTACTTTTCTCACCAAAGGGACTGTAAATACTTATGAGAAAGGCAGTGCCTAATTCATTTGAAATCAAAGAATAGATATGTGATTTTACATATTACACAGCACTAGCTGCAACAAGGAAACCCTGAAATTTAGTGGCTTGTGATGATAGAAAATTACTTGTGGCTCATGCAGCCCAAATTGCTTTGGATTGTGACTCTCTGAACAGTTATTTAGGGACCATGACTTCTTTCATCTTTTTCCCCACCATCTTTCATATATGGCAAGGGGCTACAGAGTGGGGAAAGAAATGAGGGATACTCACAGGTTTTGTTGGCCAGGGATAAAAGTAGCACACTTTCTGTGGCTTATAATCCACTGCATATAATGTAACATCATTGATATGCCTACAGCTACCTGAAAGTGAGCCTTGAAATGTGTTCTAGCTGTGCACCTGGAAAGAAATATTCTCTCCTATGATGCCAATGAATACACATTTTAAGACAATTCCTCTATAGGAAATTTCATTTCTGTATACATATATGAAACAAATATCAACAAATGTGAGATTATCATCAACTACAGCAATTTAACAGCAGATATGTGTATATCCCTGCACTAAAGGCCTTGTTTGTTAACTACTTTGGGAGAATGAAAAAGGGAATAAAGGGGTTAATTAAATACCTTACATAAAAGCTGAAGTAAACACAATGGAAAAGAATAATAACGATAATAATAACATTTAATGCTCATTCATTATAACTGTCAATTATTGTGAAACTTCTTTCTTTAGGTATATCTTTTATTATTTTTCAAATTATTTATTTGTTTGTTTACTTATTGTATTTTTTCCATTACCATTTATCCCCCTTATACCCTCTCCCACCTCCACCCCCACTCTGCAGTCACTACACTGGTGTCCGTGTCCATGAGTCCTTTTTCTTTTGCTCGATCCCTCCACAACTAAACCCCCCACTCCAGAGGTATTAGCCTCCTCTCTGTAAGTGTGTCCCTATTTTCCTTGTTAGTTCAGTTCGTTCACTAGATTCCACATATGAGTGAGATAATATGGTGTTTGTCTTTCTCAGCCTGACTTATTTCACTCAGCATAATGTTCTTCAGGTCCATCCATGCTGTCACAAAGGGTAAAATTTTCTTCCTTTTTACGGCCAAGTAGTATTCCATTGTGTTAATGTCCATAGTTGCTTTATCCACTTAATCTATTGATGGATAATTACATCAAAGTTATTTTTCTGTCAACTTTTCCATTAGGTTGGTTAACTATCAAAGACAATTTTATTTGTTTTTACAAGTTAACAGGTTTGCATTAAACTCATTCAAATTTTTTTTGTCTTTAGATATTGCATGTCTTGAAACTGAATAAGAGATATTTCTGAGTCCCATCAAGCAAGTTGAATGTTGTTCCATTTTATTAATATTGTTTTTATTTTACTTTTCAATCCAAAAATAATGTACTTTAACAGCAAATATAAAAAATGGTAATTAACAAAAATATGAAAATTACCACCAATTTTTTTTCTTTTTTTCTTTTTGTTCAATTACAGTTATCCCCATTTCCCTTTATTACTCTACCTCGCCTACTCCCAAAATTTTTACTATCACCTAGAGAAAGTCATGTTAGAGACCTGGAAAATATCCTTCCAGAATTTGTCTATGAATATAACGTTAGTGTTTTTTTTCAGTTTAGAAAAATGAGACAATTTGCAATTCCCACTCCACATTATATCATGAACATAATCACATATTTCTCTGCATTATTTTAACAACATCATAGTATTTCGTAATATGATGCATTAAAATTCATCAAGCCAATCCCTCAGTGCAAAAATTGTATTATATCCAGCTATTTGTTATTTCAAATAAGCTGCAGTGAACATCTTTGTGGTTGGATCTTTGCCAGACAATCTTATTGGACTATGCTTAAAATGTCAAAACCATTAGTTCCCAAATTTTAGTATGCATAGGGATCATCCTGGGGACATATTCAGACTCCCAAGCCCTAATAATAAATATTCTGATTCAGCAAATCTGGAACAGGGCCTAGGAATCAGCATTTTAGCAAGCACTGTCTGTGAATCTCATGCAGGGGGTTTGAACATCACATTTTGAGAAATAATGGCTTAGAGATACTAGAAACGCTATCTTTTTCTTCAACCCCTTGCAAAAATGCCATTTCCAGCAATAACATGAGATACATATTACCTTAGTAGTCAGTTTTACATTTCTTTCTGAAGTAAGGCCATTTAACATCCTGCCTTGTACCTGATAGAGTTATTCTATTTTTGAAATATATTTGATACATATTGATCTGGATTTTTTAAAATGCCACTTGTTATGCAGTTTTTGAACAGAAATGTTAGGATACAGACATCTACTGCTTCATCATTTTTATAATCAAGATAAAAATACTATACTTTATTTTTAATAGAGGTTCTCTCAGAAAAGGTTACTTCTTGAGGTGGTTTTATCTAAAAGAGAAAGTCACAAACATTAAGTCTTTTATTGGATAACCTGGTTTACATAAAACATTTTTCCAGTTGCAATGGTATTGCTAGAGTGAGTAGCTCAGTACTTACAGGAAAATGTTGACTTTGCTCACCTACATTCAGTCAGTCTTAAGCTCTGCTGGATTCATCCTGTGTTCTTTTTCATGTTCGTCCTTAAGAAGGTATCTATGCCCTTACTCTATGACTCTCTTCAGAGAGTCATTAACCTCTCTGAAGAAATATGTGAAGTAAACTATGGCCTGATAGCAGTCCAAGAGTGTGGGTTCAGTTTGCCATTTTGTTCTTAAATGAATGCCCAGAAGTTCACACACAGAGGCTCACTTTCTCAATCAAAAAGCTAAGCTAAGAATGTTACATGTGTTTATTTCTCTTTATTTTCTATGTTTGCCAGGTCACTAAACATTAATTTTGCCATTGGCTATTGTATTTCAGAATTGCAACTGGTCTTAATCTTTACTTTGAAAAAGCTTTGGTTTTATGTCTAAGGAAATTAAAGCCCAGAAAAGTTAAGTGACTTTACAACACATGAGTAATTAGTGGCAGAGTCGGGCCTCAACTCTCTAGCTTTTGATTCAATTGACAAGGATAATAATTAATTTAATTAACTTTCAATGTTTGTGTATGGCTGTCTGGATCTCAGTTCTGCTGTTTTGAAAGTAAAAATCTGAGGTTTATTAAGTCATGATCAATTAGTGTGTGTTCTATTCTTTTCTAGTAATCTATACCCTGCCAGGGACCATGCTTATTAGAGGTAGTATAACATAGTGCTTACTAGCTCCAGCTTTAACTAAAAGAGATTTTAGTTTGGATCTCAACTTACTGGACATCAACCATCCTAGTTTGCTTGGGACTGGGTGTTTTCCCAGACACGGGACTTGCAGTACTAACATCAGAAAGTCCCAGGAAGCTGGAGTGGTCAGTCACCTTACTAACCATGTGGCTGTGAGGTCAAGACATGTTATTTTATAGGTCTCTGTTTCTTTATGTGTAAAATGGGAAAAGTAATAGGACCTAACTCAGGATTTCTGCAAAATTTAAGTGAGATGGCATATGTAAAACACAGCACCATTTCATAAGGATTTAATAAATGTATCCATTATTATTACTTAATTTCTTCAGTTTTATTGAGATATAATTGACATATAACAGTGTAATTTAAGGTATAATGATTTGACTTATAAATGTCATGAAGTGATTACCACCATAAGTTAACATTCATCATCTCATGTAGATACCAAATAAAAAAAGAAAAAATATGTTTACCTTATGATGAGAACGCTTAAGGTTCACTATCTTAACCACTTTTATATATACCATACAGCAATGTTAATTATAGTTATCATGTCACATGTTATATCCCTAATACTATTTATCCTATAATTGGAAGTTTGTCCGCCTTCATCTGATTTCCCCTTCTGCCATCCCCATTTCTGGTAACCACAAATCTGGTCTCTTTCTTATGTTTTTTATTTTTTTAGATTTAATATATAAGTCAGATCGTGCAGGACTTGTCTTTCTCTGTTTGATGTATTTCACTCAGCAGAACGCCCTGATGTCCATCCCTAGTGTCACAATGGCAGGATTTCCTCTCCTTTCAAAAGGCCACTATTCTTGTTTTTAATGTTGTTTTACCAAGCCAGCAGATTCCTCAAAACGCAGTTTCTCAGAATCTAGGTTCTATAATACATAAATAAATAAACTTTGTTTTTAGCTTTGAGCTCTTTTGTTTAACCTTCTGGGTGCCCTCCTCTATCCTATTTATCCATGCGATTAGACGGTAAAATCCGAGGCTAACTAGAGTCCACCACTGCATGTCCTTTCACATTTTTAAAGATATAAATCAGTATAAAAAACATATTTTCTAACTATAAAGTAGTATGGATAAATGAACCATCAAAGACAGCACAGTGCTACAAAAACATAAAGGGAATTAGCCTGGACTCCAATAATAATACCTAGTATTTCGTTGGGTGAAAACTCTGCCAAATATTGGTGCTTCAAATACTTCATTTTTCTGCTCCAGCCGATGAACCCGAGAAGTGAATATTATCCTCAGTGTTCAGATGTAGAGCCAACCTCTGTGAGCCTAAGTTACTTGCCCAAATATAATAGTATAAAAAAGAGTGCAACGAGGTTCTAAACTAGGTCTAGATTTTGCAAAGTCTGCACTTTGGGAAAATTTCTTTGCCTTCCTGAGCTAGTTTCTTCATCTGTAAAACTCAAAAGAAAGGGGAATTGCCATTTATGATTGCTCATCACACTGCATGTAGGTAACGAGCTATGCACATTACATGCAAGATCTCATTTCATTTTTGTGGTTAAACATTATCCCCAAACAGAAAACTTAGGGACATTAAGAAACACTCTAAACATACAACTAGTGAAGTGGTAATGCAAGGATTCTACAACCCAGCATATTGCCTGATACCACTGGTGACTCTATCACTCTGAGTATGTGGATATAATAAACATTGCTAGAGTGACTTTCTAATCACTTAGAAATAATTATTGTTCATGTAGCAGTATATATTTTTTCAACTAGAGTAAAAATTTCTAGTTTATTCTAGACTTGATTTTCCTTGGCATTTGGATAACATGGATCAAGTGCGCACAATTTAGCTGTGATTTAAATATTATTCTACTGGGTCCTCAGATAATCTCTTCACATCATTTTTAAAAATTCTCCTCACAATATCTTATTGAAAATCTTTGCAAAGAATATTCGAGTAACATGTGACATATGAAAATACATGTTATAAAGATGGTCCTAAATATGAACAAAAAATAGAACTCATTGTTTTCCTTTCTCTTCATAGGCATGTATATGGGGATATGTCATATGTCAAAAATAGATTAAAGTGAATGTTTTGCATAGAAGGTGGAAATATTTTTATTTACTCTTGTTTTTATAGAATTTATATACAAAACTTATAAAATTCTAAGAGCATTAAAGAGGTTAGTTAACAACTGAGCCACTCTAAATATACTGGTGAACAAATTTATTATTTCTAAAATAAATGTAGATGTCAGTTATTAGTTCTAATGTTTTCACCAAATATTTGATATTGATCAAGTATCATCACTTTCTAGTTAACATTTTTCACATTTAAGTTTCTTTAATTTATTTCTCCAAAAATGTAAATAACAGGACTTTTTTGATTACATGTACTTTTTTGCACTTTTGTCTTAGGCCTCTGAGGAAACACTGCATTCCAGTAAGGAAGAGGAAGACCCTTTTCGAGGCATGGAACCCTATCTTGTGCGGAGACTTTCGTGCCGCAATGTTCAGCTGCCCCCTCTTGCCTTCAGACAGTTGGAACAAGCTGACTTGAAAAGTGAATCGGAGAACATTCAAAGACCGACCAGCCTCCCCCTGAAGATTCTGCCACTGATTGCTATCACTTCTGCAGACTCCACGGGGTGAGTGCCCTTGGGCGACATTTGCCCATTTTATATTTTGGATGGTGATTGCTTTCTGTGGTCTTTTGAGATTTTGTGGCTCATTGTTTGACTTGTGTAGGAGTAAAATGGAGTTTCTAGAGCTAAAGAAAAAAGGGTGATTTTTCTCAGGTACCGTCACTATCTCTGCAGGAGTAGATGTTTTAGTTAAAATGTTTTATGAGAGTCAAAAAGTATTAGTGAATGATAATAATCATTTGGGAAAGGAGATTTAGGTTTATAAAATTAATATTTGTCATATGTAATTTAATACAAAATTCTTAACAAAAGATAACTAATGAACAAATTATCATGTGTGCATACATATCTCTAATAGTAGGCAATGTTCATTGATGCAAAGCAAATTTGGAATCACGAATAGATTGTACTGTAATTAGAATCAAAGGCAATATGCAATTATCTTCATGAACCTAATAATTTGGCCTCTGACACTTAGAGGTATTGCTAACCACAATACTGTTTCATCTCCCAGCATAAGGTGGTTTTATTCAGGATTAGTATATATAGAAGAATCACACATAGTTATGTCTCCATAATGCAACCATCGTATTTTCTGCTTTGCAGAGCATTTGTGTTTTTATTCTTATTTTTCCTGTTTACCAATAGAGTTTTTACTCGTTAATAGCAATGTCATCGGGTAAACGACTGTGAAAGAAACTGAGGAGAGGGGGCATGTACGTTATTTGTCCGTTTGGCCAGCCACATGTTTAAAAAGGACAAGGAGGAGGTCAATAACCTGTACTTGGACAGAATCTGAACATTTGCTAAAACTATGTGAACAAAATAATCTATTATGTTGTAAATTCATTGTTTGCCAAGTTCAAGGCATGCCTAGGGAAGGTACCTTTTGGATTTTCCTATAAGTTGTTAGAAAAGTTGTGATCAAGAGAAATTTGGCTGGTAACTGTTCTCAAAGATATTGAATGTAGCTGTTTGAATTGTTACAGACCAATTAAACGAACCTATGTTTTTCAAAGGTATGAGGGAATTACTGCTAGGTAAATAAGACAAGGAATTCTTACTTCGAAGCAATGGAAGAAGGAAATGTGTGTTTGGGTTTGTTTTTGTTTTGTCTGAACCATGTGTACAAAGAAGAATGTGTACCTATTGATCAGACACATTAAAGCAGGTGGGAATTTTCTATGGTAGTTTGACCTGAACAGTCTTTGAAAAATATCGTCTCACAAAGCTGATGCCCCCTCTCTTTGGGATCAATACCACTACAGTTCATCTGTGTAAAGGGCAGGATTCACAGATACCAGCTGTGTCAGAAGTCACCAAGACCACCTTGAGTTTCCATGGTTTGCTCGGAGAGTTCCTAGGATTCAGCAACCAGTCCTATTTAATGCTGGGATTTACTACAGCAAAAGAATACAAAGCAAAATCAGGAAAAAGAAAGGCACATGGGGCAAAATCTGGAGAAAGCCAGACACCAGTTTCCAAGAGTTCCTTCATCCAGTGGAGTCAGAAAGTATAAACTTGGTTTCTCTAGTAGTCAGTTGTGGTAACACATGTTAAATGTGTTCACCAGGAAAATAGCAGGGAAGCCTATTGAAAAATCGTTGCTTGCATGCGTTATCTAAGATAGTCAAACTGCTAGAAAGAGAGTAGAATGGGGTCGTCAGGGGCTGGAGGTAGGGGAAATGGGGAATTGATATTCAATGGGTGGATAGTTGCTATTATGCAGAATGAATAATCTCTACAGATCTGCTGTACAAAATTGTGCCTATAGTTAACAATACTATATTGTTCACTTAAGAATTTTCCAAGAGGATAGACCTCATATTAAATGTTTTAACAAAATGAAAAACAATAAAAATACAAAACAGAAAAATATATTCAGTACCCAGAATTGTTTTGGGGGCGCTGCTCACTCATGCACCCTCTGCCCAGGATGTGCATGAGTTCCAGATTCCCCATAGGAAAGCAGTTGCTTAGGATCAACAACATTTCTTGCACAGACAGTTCAGGCACAGTGAGCCACTCACATTTTAGAGAACGATGGGTATCCTCCAGAAATCCAAATTCCCAGATGCCAGCTGAGGGTCAACCTTTTAAACAGACTTTTAAAAATTTAACAACCTGAGGCCTGATGTTAACTCTTCTTCTCAGCAGGTTTATCTTAGAATCATTATCTTGCTTTCTACAAATTTGAATAAGAAATTATAATTTAAAAAGTAAGCCAGTTTAAGCTTGTGATAGATTCAATTAACTTCGGTATGTTAAAACATAGGCGTCTAAACATAATTTCTCATACTAAACTATTGTTATATAACATGCCCTTAAAAGAAAATGATGTAATATATTTAATACATGTGTATGTAGTTGGGCAATGTGTATAATTAAAAATCCCAAGTAAAAGCTTAGCTTAATTAAATTTAAATGTGTTGCTAAAAACAAATAAATAGTCTCTGTGTGCCAAGAAAATTGGAGGTTCAGAATTGTCTGTTTGATAGTACTTTTTCTTAATCAAGAATTGAAGAATCAAGTATAAGCAAAATTGTATTTACCATTTACCAGTTTATTCAATATTTTGGGGGGAAGAATTTGTGCATTAGAAGAAGAAACAAGAGTGACTTTTCTGTACTAGGAGGCAGCCAGGAGAAACCATACACGAGAATGGCCAATCAACAACAACAACAAAAAATAAAACTCAGAAGGTATTAAAAGAATTGCTATTGTTTAGGAAGCAAAAGTGATTTGTAAGTTGAGTATCTGAGAAATAGAAAATGTAGGAATATATTTTTTCTGGAATGCCTAAGCTTTAAAATGGAAATTGAAGGTAAAATTAGGGGCTATACTCTGTAGCCATTTCAGTTAACCAAGAACCTCAGATTCCTTCACAGCTATCAGAAAGAACAAGTGGGAAATTTAGAGTGTTTTAGCTAGGGTTGTCTATAGCCCAGATCCCCATATTTAGGGTTAATATGCCCCCAGGTCCCATTGTCAGCCTACACAGAGACATTGGCAATTGCAAGTCTTTGATGGGAAAGTGAAGTTTCTCATGGTCTTTGAATTTATTTTTCTGACTTTATTAACATCGTAACATTTTGCTCTTTCTTCTGGTGCATCAGTACATCATGTACTTGCTCATGCAGTGGTTTAGAGTCTTGTGCCATCCCTTTAGGAAGTCTTGGTGTGGCCACAATTGTAATTGGTTTCGGTGGGGAACTTGGGCTTACAAAAATGATTGTTGTACAAGGCAACTATTAGCTTCTTTATGAAATGCTTGGGTGAAGAGACTGAATTCCAAAGGATTTGCTTAAATTGCCACTTTCATAATTATACTTTGAGTTTTTAGTAGGCAATATAAGTGTGTCCAAATGTATATCATTTAACAATTTTCTTTGAATATGCCTAAGGTGTTAGGTTGTCTGTGTTGTCACTTAGCTATCTTTAGAAACTTTAAACAATCACAAAACAGAATTGTAAGACATGGGATGCCAAGAGCCTTCAATTCATGTACCAGTTAGTTTTCCATAAAAAGTAAGATCACTCAGGTTTCACTGACTTTTCATCAAAAGAAAGCCATTTATTGACTTTCACTGAAGTGAGAGAAACATCTATCAACAACTTTAAAAGTTAGGAACTTGGCAATGAAGTAATTTGGAATGTCAAAACTTCCTATATTTCTCTCCTAAATAGTTTTCTGTACATTTACTTAAAAAAAAAACTACAAGTAGAACCTAATCAACAAAACAAACAAGTGAGCAAAATAGAATTAGGGACACGGAAATAAAAAACAAATTGACAGTGACCAGTGGGGAGGAGAGGAGAAGGATAACCAGGGAAAGAAGGGGAAGGGGTCAAGTCAAGCAACATGTATAAAGGACCCATGGACAAAGACAATGGTGGGGTGGGGATTGAAAGTGGGAGGGGGGTGGATAGGGCATGGGAGGGTAATGGGAGGAAAGTGGGGACAACTGTAACAGAATGACAACAAACAAACAAACAAACAAAAACTTTCTATGAAGATATAATTTGCATGCAGTAAAATATGCAAATCTTAAGTATACATCTAGATTTTTTTTACATATTTAGATACCCATGTAATTAATCACCACCCAAGCTAACTTCTCTTACTAAAGATTAGTTTTGCCTCCTTTTGGATGTTATATAAATAGACTCATATAAGTGTCTGGCTTCTACTTCTCAAGATGGTTTTGATATTTATTCATGTTGGTATATGTATCAGTTGTTTGTTATTTTTCATTGGAGTATTATTTCATTGTGTGTATATAGCATACTTTGTCTATGCTTTATTATTGATGAATATTTAGGTTGTTTCTAGTTTAGAACTAGTGTGAATAAAGTCACTGTCCACATAACTATACGTATCTTTATGTGGACATATGCACTTAGTTCTCTTCATTATATTCCTAGAAGTGGAATTTCTGATGCATAGGTAAGCCAAGTATTTATTTTTATTACTGCCCAACAATTCTGTATGAGAGTTCCAGTTGTTATGTATCCTCACCACCCTGGACATTCTCAGTCTTTTTCATTTTAGCTACTCTGGTGAATGTGCAGTGATATCTTATTATGGATCTAATTTATATTATCTTGTGAGTAATGATATTATTTATCTTCTAATATGATTATTAAACATTTGGATATCTTCTTTTGTGCTATGCCTATTTAAATATTGAATATTTACCAAGTGTTTCATTTGCTTATTGATTTCTGTGGATATTTCTGTATTCTGGACATGATTCCTTTGTTAGTATACGCACTGTAAGATGAATATTTCTCTCAGACCATGGTTTGAGTTTTTACTTTGTTTACTTTTAATATGGTGGTAACCCCAGTCACTCTCAAGTGTGTGTCTGTGCATGTGTGTGTAAGGAAAAGTGTCAGAGTGAAAGGTCGGAGAAAGAGATAAGAGAGAGGATAAGAGAAATGGCAATAAAATCAGGTGATAGAAAAGAGAAGGATAGGTTGAGAGAAGGGAGAAACAGTAAAAAGAGAGGAGTGGAGTGTTTGGGGTGAAGAAGCAAAAGGAAAGGAATAAATGGACACAGCTTGATAAAGGGAAAGCAGGTGACAAGAATGACAACCTTTAGGACAATTTTATTTAGAACCAAAGACAATTGACTCCTTGAATATTGAATGGTGGCAAATAGGACTACCAGCCTCTAAGGGGGCTGACATGAAATGACAATAAGTTCTTAGGTTGATAACAGAGTAGTGAGTGGCTAAGAGTGGAGACTCTGGACTTTTATGGACCGAATTTGAGTGCTTCCTCACCACTTACTAGCTGTATGACCTTGGGAAAGTACTTTTTCACTCCACATTTCCAATTCCTCAAAGGCAAAAACAGGAATAATGGGAGTACCCAATTTTACCTCATGAATTTGTTGGGAAGATAAAATAGCTAGCTCTATTTTTGGCATATTGTAGGTACTTTATATATAGCAACCACAACTGCTGTTACCACTATGCTTATAAGGGAAAATATTACAACAAATTGTGTTTGTTTTGTTGAATTTATTAGTTTCCTGATTGGAATCATCTTCAAAGATCTTCTACTAATACCTCTTCGGGTACAGAAGGATATTCTAGTAGATTTAGGAGTTAACCAGAAACTCACGCCTGGTTCATAAATCTGAGGTTATGGACTTGTCACATTTATGTTAGGAAGTCTGTATCTCACTTTGACTTGTGTCCACAGACATCCTCTGCTTTCAAGTGTTGTTCAATTACATTTAGAATGAGAATGAAGGTCATCTTTACTTCTTATGTCCTCCTTGCTTTACTTCTGTTAACAGTCCTTCTTGAATTCTACCTGTTTCCCTGGTCAGAATCCTCAGGAGGAATTAGGAGCTCCTTCTTGTACTGACTCTGGCACTAGCTTACTTTCCCTGGGAACATGTATGTTCCCCCAGATACTGTGAGAAGAGTATAGCTTGCCACACATGTGGAAACCTCCCTGCACACAGGTAGAAAGTTGTGGGAGCAGAAGGAGGGAAAGAAGGGAGTAGTGCGAAATCTCTCTAGCCCACTATTATACTGCATCAGCTATAATAAAATGACAGCCAAGGAGCAAGTTGCCCCTGGTGACATGATGACACATCTCTGGATGCATATAGATATTCAGGGATTGGCGAGTGAAGAATATTACAAACACTTTCTCACCACTAGTGTTCTGTTACCTTTTGGGACACATACACTGTATACATTTGTATTACTATGCCCTATTAAAAAAAGTAAATAAAAGAATGTACAGGAGGAAATGGTCACTCTTAGGAAGAAAATAACTCCTAAACATAGTGGAAAGGAAACACAGCAGATTATGTTAGTCACATAAGACTTCGTTTTACAAAGATCTTCTAGAAACCTTTCCTTGAGTTATGTACCATTCACAGAGGCGGCCCCAGATGCCAGTTAGACATTTGAATCTCTGGTCAACCACCCATTAGCGAGTATCCTTGAATATACACAGTACATTAGAGTGAACATAAAAATGGTGATTTTGAGCATTTTGTTACTAAATCAAAATCCAAACAGAAAATAAAAGAAAGGAAAACAGAACCTTCATTAAAGCAGACATATCTGGTCTTTCATATTTGATTTTTTAACTTTATAAAGTATTAACAGTATTCAAATATTTCATAATTGAAATATTTTAGATATAAGGATTTATGAAGCTAAAGGGTTATATTTCATAGTGTAACCATAAGACTTGTACCTTTATACTGTATATATGCTCAAGTTTGAAGAGATTTATCTGATAAGTTCTTATTGAAAGATATGTGAAAGGCCTATAACCCACTAGGCAAAGCTTCCCCAAATTGTAAATAGCACACATAATTGTGGTTGTGAAAGATTCATTAGAAATACAGTATTCTTGAGAGCGATTAGGCTTTTAAAAGAATCACAGTGAAGGAATTGAGAAGCAATACTTCCAATAATCTTGAAGATACATGCTACATAAAAGAAACTGGATTCCTTTGACATTGATTTATTTAAATGCAATTTATTGACATACTAATTGTTGAAAGTTCTCCACAAAAATTACACAACTTTTGTTTCTAAAGGTTTTACTCTGATTTTATTAACATAGTTTTATTTTTGCTTTGAAATTTATGATTTTTGAGGTTGAAATTAGAATCCAGGAGTAATGGAATACTTTAGTATGTATTCTCTTAACAAATGACATCTTATTTCCAGAATGAGTAGTAATTCATGAAGCTAATCTAAAACAAGCAGCTTAACAATGCTGACTATTTTTCCTTGTATATCACAAAATCTCTGAATGTTTTATAATATCTGTCACATCCTAAATTTACAGAACAATAATTATTAAACTCCAATTTCTTTTTCAGACTAGGATAGTTCACATTCTCGTAGTAGTTTCTGGCTACCCTGAATTGGGGATACCCTGAATGGGCTAATACAATACCACAATATTTTACTCTCTATCTGTATGTTAATAAAGTAACATGTACAAGAGGAGGGTTTACTTTTGTAATCAAAGGTTGTAATCTCACCAGGCACCTATGTTCTTAAAAACACTGAAGAGAGTGACAAGTTGTATATTTACTATGTCAGAGCATCAGGTACCTGTTTCCAAATCTTTATTACTCCAACTTGTTTAAGAGTATAGATTAGTTGGAGAGTTTATGTTTTCTAAAAATGAGCCCTGTAAAGCATTTATTTGGCTATGGAAAAGTATCAAAGAACAGGATACCATGACAGAGTTGCAGAGCTGAAAAGAAGCACTTTAATTATTTCCATTTGCGTAATCATAACTTTTCAGTCCCTCAGATGGTCCCCCCTCACAATCACTACCTGGTTTGGCCGACCTCATGTAGGCCAGAATTATGCATCACTGAGGTGTTTGGAGAGAGTTATTTAAATATTGTGTTCCTCTGTCTTGCAATAATAGTGTGTTTATGAAAACAAGGAGGTGAAAGCACTCTGACTGAATGGTTTTTATTTAGTTACTATGTACTGCATAAATATATATATGTTGATTCAAACTCAATGTTGACCAACGTGTATTACTTTGAGAAATCTGAAACATGAAATATGTGTTCAGGAGGATTCAGGAAAGGATGAAATTATCAAACTTTTTCCCTTACAAATTAGTGCTACAGAATGGTAAAGGGATTTCTTTAAAATTAAACTATATACATGAAAGAAAGTATAGGAAAAACATACAACCATCTGTGTCAAACACGTTTTCTTTCGCTTTTGCTGAAAATCCTGACTAGTTGGTTAGAATTCTTTCTAAAAATTTAGGATTTAGGTATCTTTTATCATACCTATTTATCTCATTTGTTTGGAATCTTCCTCCATTTGAAAAAAAATAGATGGAGCCAGGCATTTTTAGACCTATTCTAAATCTGGAATTCAATCAAAACAGTATGCCATTTAATTAAGTTGTTTTATGTCATTTATTTAACATTTTTGGATTGACTTTATTTGGTGGATTAGCATTATTTACACTAAACTTGGGGGCTCTGAGCCTGGGAAAGGTGAAACTGACCTTTGTTCACATTTCCAAATAGGTATTCCAACTTTAATTCCTACGTGATTCCTAAAAAATTGTGACTAATGCTAAATGTCATAATAAACACTCACACACACACCTCTTATTATGTGGTAGCTATACAAAGAAATACAAAACTTTAATATACATACATAAATATTTTAAAATATATAATTTACAATATACAAATATGATTTAAAATATAAACTTTAGAATACATAACTATTATACTTCACAATTCATTTTCTGAAACTTTCCCATTTTTGTTATATATTTTAGGAGTGTTCTCCTTTCCCCTCCTTCATTAACTTTTTGTATCCTAGTTAACATGTGCCTTTGTCTTTCTTATTTCCTCAATATTATTTTATTCAGATTAACTTTATTTCTTGAAACTATGTATCTCCTCCTGTATTACAGAATCAAGTTGAATTGTGTAAATATAAAGAAAACTTATAGATTAATCCAACAAATAGTGTCTCAGATTCACTATATCCTGAGCTATAAGCTGAAGAAGATCAAGAAGATCAACAACATACACTCTTCCTTTACAGAATTCAGAACCCAGTAAGGCCGGCAAACGGAAACCAGGACACTACAATCCTCTCTGTTAGATATAATGTACAAGTACAACTGGGAACGCATGAAGTAGTGTGGGATATCACAGCAGAGCAAATTAACTAGGCTTGTGAGGAACTCACACCTGAGCTGAGATCTAAAAGAAGATGGCACCCGGTAGAGAGAACAGCAGAGACAAAATCTAGAGACAAAAGAAAGCATGACATCTGCACTCAAAATAACTAATAACTAGACCAATAGGTCATAATAAAGGATTTTTTTTTCTTGACCAATATGTGAGATTTTAGAATATTTTCTAGGATTGTATGCAACCAAGGTTCAGGCAAACAGTTTAATTAATCCCAAATTGGAAACTGGGGGTACAATGTAAGAAAAATAGGGAGAGATTTGATGGTATTTGCAATAGAGTAAAAGAAGTGATGAATTGTGGGAACTTTGCTGGGTATGGAAATGAGTGAATATAAGAAGGTATAGACATAGAAAGTGCTCAAGGTCTCTAGAAGTCTCTACGATGTCAAACAGGTAAAGTAGAATACCTGGACAAACTGAAAAAATAGGGAGTTATATTGGGAGGAGAGGATGTTTGAACCTTAAGATTTAAGTGTTAGAGGTCATTTAAGGTGTGTTCAAGATGTAAGCGGTGGCCATGGAAGAGGATGAATGCAGTGGAAAAGAAGTATTGGAGAAATTGGAAGATTTGAAGGTTAGGTGACTCTTCTCTATCAACATTGAAGTCACTCAGTATGGAAGCAGGACTTGAAATGTCAAGGTGCTAATAGTTGGGACATAGTGACCAGGAAGACTGGCAGAAATCAGTGATAGAGTAGCAGTGATTTGGCATGGTTGTCAAAGTAGAGGTCTTACAGGAGGTGGAGGAATGACAACCTGTAAGTTAATGTGAGAACCAGGAGAGCACCCACCCCCCCCACCAGAAGAGGCACAGGGCACTGAGAACAAGAGCGGCCTCTTTCTAGTGCACAGCAGGGAAATGACGTTCTCAGCAAAGAGCCATGTTTGAAAGAAGGAGGAATGTGGGGTGACTGTTCAGTGTGCAGACAGGGGATGAATCCAAGTCTTTTGACCATGGAACAGGGTTCCAGAAGACCTAACTGAAAAAAAAAAATGTGGGAAGGATGACAGTGGGGATTTAGACAGGAGAGAGAAAGCGTAGAGCAATATGGAGGTAAGGGGCTGGAAGAACCCAGAGGAGAGGAATAATCTATCTCAGGAGGTTCCTTGAGATATAATTATTATAGCTGAATTCCAAAACATTTTGAAGAATTGATCTAGTTGTTCTCTCGTGCAGAGAGTCAGGGAGAGAGAAGTGGAACCTAGTTAGTGGGTCTGTCAGAAAGGCCACGAGGGTTGCCCTGGTCAAAACAAGTAGGTCCACACTGGTATTCCTTGACTCATCATCTGTTGGAAACAGCTGCAGCTTCTAGTACTTGAGGAATTTTGCATCTTTCCGGCATTTCAGCTCTGTCCTATTTATTACATGTTGTGGAACACAGAAGGATCTGATGTTTTTATATGTACATCATTTTTTCAGTCAGCATAATTTTATTTTAAATATTTTTGTATGTAACTCTAGTTATTTTGCCAATTATAATAACTACTCAGGTATTTTAAATTGGCATATGTGTTTTTTAAAAATTTTTGTTATAAACAATCATTGTCTTAAATAATACTACTTTCTTAAATATTCTTAAATACTATTTTGGGGATTCAAACATTAATCCAGTTTATCATACTGCCAATTATAGCTGTAAGATCTAGAATGACATTGAATTCTATGTAGACAGATTCTATGTGTAGAAAACTTTCTTCAGTAATTGGGCTACTAATGTGACCCTAATGAAATAACACTGAAGCACATGCATATAGTTTTTTCCTTCAAATCGGATGTAGCATATTATCTGCAGACTCTATCTTACAGCAAACTGTGCTCATGCTGATTACAACTTAAAACTATTTGCCTGGGTGAGACCTGGGACTGAAATCTTTATATGATATCTCTGCAAACACAACTTTTTATTCTTGTCTTTTCTGTGACTTTCTGAGGGTCATTGTTTTTGTTTTGTTTTAATCTTCACTATCTCAAATAAGTATTTGTGACTAGAATTTAGCAACCTTGGAATTTACAAATATGATATCATATTTGTAAAATACCTTAACAAAGGATATTATTATATTCTACTGAGACCCAAGCAGAGAGAGTTTCATTAGTCTTAAGAAGGAATGGAAACTTTAATTGATTTTCAGAGGATTACTACAACAAATAAAGACCAGAACTTATATCTTCTTATTTTGATTTGAAGCATCTGGCATGTTTTATTCAATATCCACTGAAAAAAAACTGAGGTGAGGGCTATTGATTTTAGGTTTATTAAGTGTTTCTACAAAACTTCCCTATAATTGAAAGACATACTTTTCAGTTGGCAAACAGTACATGGATGATAATGAAAATTCACATTCATGGACCATTATCTAGTCATTAAGAAGATCATTATAATAGCTATATGGCAACACAGAAGTACTTGGGACCTTTTGGGAAGAAAAGCAAAATACACGAGCATATCCATTTTAAAGTTATAGCACTGCAAAATATATGCCTGCATGTAGCTAGGAACTAGAAAGCAATGTGAATAAAATTTATTTTTTGAATAATAGGATTGTGATTATTTTTCCCTTGCATCTTGATTTCTATTAATTAAAATGTCTGCTTGCCCAATCAGTAAAACTGCATAAAAATTCCATTCATGATTTATTTTCAGTTTTGTTGATCCAAGTATCTGTTGAGACTTTAGTATATGACAAGCACCATTTTAGGTGCTGGGAGTATATTTATGAATAGATAAAAATAAAATTCATGGCATTTTCTTTCTCACATGGAATTTAGTGGAAATTTTGATATATATGAGGGAGAGGGGAATGCTTGGGCCTTGTGGAGTTCTCCTGGTCATTTTGGGTAACCATGTCTCTTTTGGCAGTCGACTCCCCCAAGGGATCACCAGCAGAATCTATTGATCAAGCAAAACTAAATATCATTTCACTGAAATAAAGAACATCATCTTTAAACCTAGAAATATTTCAGAAGTGCAAAGTAAAGATATTTACAATGTTGTAGCACCTGGTCTTGCTAGGTGGAAAAATGGTTGAGACTGAGCAGAATTTAAAGATCTAGTAACTGAATTAATGGGGTCTTGAAGTGAAGGTCTTAAAGTGAGCCTTAATGAGCACACTGTTAGTCTTGACAAATAAACTATTTTAACTGGTTAAGAGCTTTACATTTCAATAGCAAACACCTGAGTTATTTTTCTTTGGTTCCAGAATTTGTTTAGCAATAAAGCAAGCCCTTATACTTTGACTCAGTATTACTTAGGACTGAGACAGAAAAGTCTGCTGGTTTTAGCTCTTACTTCCTTTGTGAGTGAGCTTGGGTGACGTGGTGTGGATGTTTATGTTGAAATCCTAATCTCTAAAGAGAAAATATTAGGACAGGGAACTGTGGGAAATGATTAGATCATGACAGCAAAGCCCCCGTAAACAGGATTAGTGCCCTTATAATAGAGGCCCCAGAAATCTCCCTCTCCTCTCCCACCAGGTGAGGACACAGCCAGAAACCATCTATATAGCAGGCGGTGGGCCTTTACCAGACACTGACTCTGCTGCTGCCTTGATTTTAGACTTCCTAAGACTCCAGAACTGTTAGAGATAAATTTCTGTTGCTTACCAGCCATTCAGTTTATTGTATTCTGTTATAGAAGCCTGAATGGACTAAGACACTCGATTCGATACTCATTTAGCCAGACATTGCAACAAGAGAGGTGCTCTGTATACTCTTTTGTTTTCAGCTACTGTCACTCCATTGCTTGGGAATATAACCCCAGGGATAGTCAGAGGGATGAGAACTTGTGGAAGGTGAGATGTAGGAAGTTGGTTTGGTTGGGCAGTATGCAGCACTCTTCTATTTGGGAGGAACCTCCGGGTAGGTAGAGAGATGGTCCAGCCTTCTACCAGGAAAGCTACAGGGGACAGATATCCCCTCTGTACTCTTTTCTGACAGTTAAACCTCAGTATGGTTAATCTGATGCTCCCATCCAGGACATTGAATCTTGAGTTGATGGCTCAAACCCGCTGTCATATGCCCCACTATTGAGTGGAAAAATGAGTGGCATGATGGTTGTGGTAGCTGACAGTGTGACAGTGTGACAAGGTGGCGGGCAGCAGAGTCTTAGGCAGACTGGTCCTGGCTGCCCATACTTTCACTGCATCCTGCTCAAGTCTGGTTCTTCAAGCCTCTGTCTGTTGACTTGTATCTTACATTCTTTTGACCAATTCCCTTTCCCGCATAAGTTCATCAAGTATCTATTTCTGTTGTTTGTACAAGGACACAGTGCTTAATGAATTTATTATCAGGCTTTCCCATTCTAGAAACCAAAGTAAGGAAGGACTCTGACTTTTTGAGAATTTTAATTGTAAAACCAGTAGTAAAAGTTAGTAGGGAGGAACCAAAGGGAAAAATTGAATTTTCATGTCAGTGCCTTTTCACATAAAAGGGTAACAAAAATGAGAGTGGTGGAGAGAAGGATCTCTTGGGATGTCCCTAGCAAAGTCTGTGAAGCTCTCAGGGAGGAGACAAGGACGGGCTTCATTGTAATTACTCCCTTTTGACTGTTCAAGCATTAAAATGGACTCTAATGAGAGTGGTTTGCATGGCTATTAATTAAATGCATTTTAATTACAAGTCACATGTCTTTTTTCCTCCGGAGAATAATGTTCCTTCATAAGTACTACTTTATTTTAATTTCTCTCTCTCTTCCTATTTAAAAGTTGTTGTTGTTTTTTCCTGAAGGAAAATTAACTCTATCAGTAGTCTACTGAGAAAGGCCTCCCTTTGAATATGGAAACATGTGTCTAACTCTTCCTTACATCTAGGGCTAAATTTATTTGAGATGTTACTGGTATAGAATGTTGAAGACAATTGTGAAGAAAAAAGATGAGAAAGTGTTGATTAAACTTTTGTTACAGATATCCTTGTCCTATAGAAGTAATGTATTTTGTTAGAGTGTGTGTATGTGTGTGCACTCATGTACATGTGTGCGCATGTGTGAGATCTACTTCAGAAGAAACGTTTCAGAAACATAATTTCCCAAGCCTGTCATCAATCTGCAGGATCACCTCCTGGCAGAGAGGACAAAGGCACTTGGCCTCAGCATTCTCAGAAACTCCTGAGTGTTCTACTTCTCTTCTTGGTAAACTCTGCCTTAATACACTACCTTAATTATATTCACTGCTTTTCAACCTCAATTATAATTCTATACTTCAGAATTTGTTTTCTTTTCCAACATTCCCACCTATAAAAACATCTATTCTTTAGGGCATCTCTTCTAGTCAAATATAAAGGATCTAATAAGGCCATTCTTCATGAGACAGGAATCATTAAATTAATGACTTTTTCCAATGGTAATGCTGAATTGCAAGGAGTGGATAAATATTTGAATTTCCCAAATTATTCAGAATATTAATTGCATATTCAATACTATGTCTTATAGCTGAGAAAAAATGGTTGGTTTAACAAAAATGCAGTTGGAATACTTCAGAAACAGATTCTAGCATTGGCAATAACAATGTTGAGGAAATTATATATTACAGGATAGTACTTATCTTTTTTTTTGCTTTTTTTCTTCTTGAAGAACACAGAACTCTTTCTCCTGTATCTTTTATTTTTACTCTAAAATTTTTGATATTAAAGTTGAAAGATGGAGAATAGTATATTATTACCATGTGCCAGACCCTATGCTGACATTGGATATGTTTTCTGTGTTTTTATACTCAGAACAGCCCTAAGTTAGGTACCATTATTATCTTTATGTCATGGATGAAAAAACACTGAATCCTGGAGAGAGTAAATTATTTCTCCAGTGTCACAGAGAACCAAAGTATAAACCAAGATCTTTTGAATATCCTTGGTCTTAACCAAGATATGCCAGAATGTCAAATCTGACTTTTACCATACTGTGTAGTCTATCCAAATTTACACAACTGCCAATGGTAGAGAAAACCTTTCATATAACTCCACTCTTCCCTTGAGAACACCAGAACCTTCTTTGATATCTGCCTGAACTCCCTCCCCTCTTTCTGAAGAAGATCCTGCTGACACCTACAGTGATCTGAAACAATGACAAGAGGTGAAGATTATTATGCCAAAGAAACCCTCACCTGGTATATAAGAGACTAAAGGTGACTAGGACTCCTATTTGAGATCCTGAGAAAACTGCAGGTCAGCTCTCTATGAAGACCCTCCACATCTGTAGCCCATTTACCAATAGAAAACTGTATCTTTAGTGCTAGGTAGTCCCAGGGATTTTGGTCTGAAAAAGTTAATGCACCTTTAACAAATGTAAAAGATCTCTCCTAGGAATATCTTCAATGTGGAAAAAATCAGCCTTAATAATAATGACCTAAAGTCAGATTTCATTGTTGTAAATTAGCAGTTAACTAAAACCCTTGCCCATTCAAACTAATGTGTTGTCACCTAACACCAAGATCCATGATTAAACTGCCACAGATTATTGCTTTAAAAGTTGAAAGCCATTATTTTTAGAGAAATGACTTTTTACAATATCTTATTAGACTCTGTTAATTGATTTAAAAAATCAGAAAACATTGGCAAAAATAGAATTAGCATCAATTGAAATATTTGTATCACTTATTTTATTCAAAGGACATTTTCATCCTGAGAAAAAACTGACTTCTTTGATTACCCTCACATCACAACAACAAAATAAAGTTGTTTTTGGATGGCTTCTAATTTGCATTTAAATTATCCCATGGCAGCATTTTTAGGCATAAGCAAACAAATATTTCTTGAGTGACATAGGCCTGTACACCTGAGAGAGAAATATATCATCTACAAAATTAAAAAATATGGGTTTTACTAAATACCTCTAAAAACAAATTATAATAATATGTATTTTTTACTCCTGGAGTTTATCTTTATAATAATGCTCCACAAGAAGAAAAATTATAATGTATTTTCTTTGGAGGAGGCATAGGACATGATGCCGCTTGAGGAATACTGGGGGTAAAAACCATGTGATTCCTCAAGGAGAGGGGCTTTCTTTTACAGTTTATTATCTTTACCACTGCCTCTAATTGTACTCTAAAATAGTTTTATGTTGTCATCTGGAAGTGACCTGGAGATACAGTGGAGAGGCAGCAGTAATGGGTGAGGTGCTTGTGAATGATAAAACAACCTATGAGGGAATGGATAGGACAAAATCTACATACCTGGACAGACGAGTTAAGATTCAGAAAGACAACTTATTCCAGGGGTTGGCACATTACAGCCTGCAGGCCAGATCCTGCTTGCCACCTTTACTTATTTAATAAGTAAAGTTTTCTTGGAGCATCACTGCTAACGAAGAGTAGAATAGTTGTGATGGAGACCATTTGGTCCTGTGAGCCTGAAATATTTGCTATCTGACTCTTTAGAGAAAACGTTTGCTGACCACCGACTCAGCCTGTAAGCAGTTATTGAGTGGATAACTTATCAGGACATTAGGCTTTCCAAGTATCGAAAGACCATAATCATGTCTGCTGTGGCAGGGGGGAAGCCACGGTGAGGTGAACAGTGCTCGTGCACGCATTTCTTCATTTACCCGAATGGGTGAGTGCTGTCTCTGAGACAGGAGTGATGTTGGGCACTCAAGAGCATGAGGAGGCATAGTTCCTCTTCTCACAGGAATAGACACTGTGATACACTAGTGTGCAATGTAGACAAATATCCCTGCTCTCCTGGATCTTACATTTTTGCCAGGGGAGAGAGTAGAGGAAGGTGTATGAGGTATGATATATCTGGAGAGGCTGGAATTTAAAGTAGAATGACCAGGGGATATCTCACTGAAAGTAGGACTTTAAATAAAAGTTGAGAGGACTTGAGGAACTAGCCATCCTGCTAAAGTGTCTCCATAGAGGGTGGGGGAGTGATGGGGTATAACTAAAGAGCAACATGGAGTCCAAATTTTTTTAGGTTAGAGGGTAATAAGCATATTTGTATATTAACTGGAATTGTCTTAGTCCAGTTGGACTATTATAACAAAATACCAGAAACTTGGGAGGGTCATAAACAACAGAAATTTATTCCTCACAGTTCTTGAGGCTGGGAAGTCTGAGATCAAGGCATAAGCCTGGTTGTGTTCTGGCGAGGGCCATCTTCCTAGTGCATAGCCAGAATCTTCTCCCTGTGTTCTCATGTAGTAGAAGGACCTAGGGAGCTCTCTGTGGTCTCTTTTATAAGAGCATTTGTCCGATTCACGAGGGCTTTACCTTCATGACCTAAGCACCTCCCAAAGGCCCCACCTTCTAAAATCATCTCCTTTGTGGTTAAGATTTCAACAAACAAATTTTGAGAGTACACAAATATTCAGACCATAGCATGAATGAAATAGTGAGAGGGGAAATTTGATGGTGCAGGAAGTTGCTGGGACAATGTCCTTGAGTAGACGAGAGGGGAATGAATCTAGCATACAAGAGGAAGACTGGCCTTGCATCAGAGCAAGGTCATGTTATCAATAGTAATATAAGAAAAAGTAGAGTACTATATGGCACAGATGCAGATAAGTGGGTAGATGTGATAGCTGAAATTGTACAAGTTCTCTTCTAATTGCTTTAATTTTTCTTAATATATGCAAACACCCTGAGACAAAGCAGAGCATGGTAGAATTGAGGAGTTAAAATATGGGAAGTTATGGGAGGCCGCTCTGCATGGCATTGGCCCAGCTCCCACTGGGAGATGCACAGGACCCATATCGATGGATAGGTTTCCCTGTGGGGAATCAGGCCTGCAATGTACCTAGGCCACTATGAGTCTTGCTTTTTGCTAAAACTCCCTCACCCTGAATTGAGACATTTACTGCAAAGCAACTTCCTAAAAACCATGCTAAACCTTCTAAGGATGAGTGTAACCAGTCAAACCACTTTTGCCTTTTCATTTGCAAATATCCCTCTTCTGTGATGTGATTACCAGCATCCTCTCCTTTGTTTTCTGTAAAAGATAACCACCTAAAGCAAGCCTGTGCATAGTTAATGAGGACCTTTCTGTAATCTGCTCAGTAAAACAATAAAAGCTCATTGGAGCGAGGGCCAAGGCTTTTGCTCCCCTTGAGAGAAAAACTATGCTGTCCCTTTTCCTCCACAGGACTCTGTAGTCCGTGTGAATTTGTCTCATATTTCATCCATAATGACTCAGACCCCAAGAGCAGGGGTCCGCATCAGAAAGTGTAACTAAACTATAAAGTAAGCAGTAGCAGGGAGGAAGATGAGGCTGAAGAGGTAGGCAGATTGCAGAGGTAAACCAGATGAAGGATATTAGCAATGGAAAACCAATGAGGTGAAATCAGATTTGCCTTTTTAAAAGATCACTATGGCTACTGTTAGAGATTAGATAGCAGATTGAAACTAGAGTATCCATAGCAAGATCAGTCAGAAAGCTATTTCGTTAATTCAGTGGGGAGTAACATCAACAAAGTCTAGAGTAGAGGCAATGAGTAGAAGAGAAATTGGCTGCTTATGTGAAATATTTAGAGGCAAAATAGATAGACTTGCAACTCTTATGTTTGGGTGTAGAAGGGATTGCCTGTGTGGAGCAAAGAGTAAAACAGAAGAGAGCCTGGGAGTGGGCATGGACACTTGGGGGAAAGAATTGAGATCTTGGTTTAAGACACTGAGTGGGGCAGCTGTGCAATGCCAAGGAGGAGAGGCAAACTACACAACTGGCTAGTAGTGAAGAGATAGATCAACAAAATTATATCATGTGTAAGAAGGGTACACTCTCTGTAGATTAATCTGGCTGGGTTTAAATGTGAGAGTTACTTCTGATTTTTTTAAATCTTGAAATTATATTGACTAATTTTACTTTTAAGAAAAAAATGTTGAACTTTTCATTTTCATTATGAGATCAAAGTAAATGTCAAAATCCTAAAGCAAGATTGAGTCAGAACTTAACAGGTAGGGAGGGAGGAGGGGAGGACTGAGGGGATGGGCTGGGGTGGGGGTAAGGGGCAGAAAACTGTACTCGAACAACAATTAAAATAGAAAAAGAACTTCACAGGTAGATTGGTTTGATGTCAAAGGTCACTTCCAGTTGTCAGGTCTATGCCTATCATGTAGATCTTTCCTCTTTTGATGTTTCTCTCACAGAACCATTGCATTTTAATTTCTGCATCTCTCCTAAATATATATATATAATAGAGGCTTTGTGAATAAGCCTTCACTATACATCTTGCAGATGCAAGTAGCTTGCAATACTATGTATGTCCATCCTGCATATTGCTAGATATTTCTGCTCATAAGTATTGATAGCCTTGTAGACCCTATCAAAGGGGTTCTGTTAGATAGAGTTAAGAAATGACTATGGAAATAAAGGAATAAGAGCTGGTCTTAGGAGTCTAGTTCTCCAGTTAGTCTAACAGGTTGGGGATCTTAGAAGTGTTCTCAAGCTAAACAACAACTACAGTAACAACAAAAACAGTGCATGGAACAAGTTACTCCACTTTGAATAAGAGCATGTCTCTCACCTGAGCCATAAGAAAAATTCAATTTCACTAGTTGTTATCAGTCTATTCAGACATTCTGCTTCTTATTGATTTAGTTTTGGAAGACTATATGTTTCTAGAAATTTGTGCATTTCATCTAGGTTGTCCGATTTATTGACATATAGTTGTTCATTGTAATTTCTTACAATCCTTTGTACTTCTGTGGTATGGGTTGTTACTTCTTTCATTTTTTATTTTATTTATTTGGATCCTCTCTCTTTTTTCCTTGAGGAGTCTGGTTAAAAGTTTATCAATTTTGTTTATCTTTTCAAAGAACCAGCTCCTGGATTCACTGACCTTTGAATTGTTTTTTAGTCTCTATGTCTTTAATTCTGCTCTGATCTTGATTATTTCCTTCCTTCTACTCACTCTGAGCTTT
>PVIA01014144.1:0-28413 GCA_004024845.1 Tonatia bakeri
AAGAAGATTAAAAATATAAACAGTAAAAAAAAAAAGTCATCAAATGGAGGGTTAGCAACGGGAAGTAGGAGGAGGAAGGAAGGGGGAAAAGATATAGAGAATAAGTAGCATAGACAGTAGGTAGAAAATAGATAGGGGGAGGGTAGGAATAGTATGGGACATGTAGACACTATAGAACTTATGACACATGGACATGAACTAAAGGGGGGAATGAGGGTGGGAGGGGATGGGCAGGGTGGTGGGGAGTGAGGGGGAAAAATGGGCCAACTGTAGTTGCATAATCAATAAAATAAAGAATTTAAAAAAAGAAAGAAAAAAAAAGATCTTATCAATTCTTTAGGATATATATCCAGAAGTAGGGTTTCTGATTCACATGGTAGTTATATTTTATATTTTTTGAGGCACCACAATACTATTTTCTATACTACATTTGTTTTTTAATATTACTGCCAATATTGGACTAGGAAGAATAGAGATAGTAGTTATTTTGCACATTAGCTTTGTATTCAGCAGAATATGTGTATTTATCTTATTTAATCCTCAAAACAACATTCTGAGGAGATATGTTATTACCACACTTTATAGGTGAGGCACAGAAGTGTTAAGTCCTCCACAGGGCTAGTTAATACTTGGGACTTGAATTCATGTCTCTCTTGATTTTCAGATGTAGCCACTTTGTTGCTTTCTGATGAGGAGGGTTCATTTTCTCCCATTCCCCTGTGATTCATGAAATGATTTCCATAATTTGCAGAGTATTTTGCTACTCACAAGGTAACATTTAAAAGGATGGAGTCAGTAATTATACTGCCACTCTTTGATAATTCTATCCTCAAATTCTTAAATAGTCATATCTTTCCATGCAGAAAATAGAAGCAGTTCATTCTTACATATCACCAACAACTCTGGTGAACACTACACTGAGCCTCTCATCTTTAGCTTGGTGTCTGCATTGTACCCAGTTGCTGTTATTGTACAGAATTAATGAATAGTTTGCAAACTAGCAACACTTCTGTGAAAGTTGATGGACATGTTAATTATACCTTACTTAGATTTCACAGTTTCATGACCCAGATTCTTCCTGTCTTGCCAAATTTCCAAATATTTAGTGGTATTTAAAAAATTTCAGTAAACATAGTAAGGCAGTGTATATTAAAATGCAAACAATAGAGTAAGTAGCCATATAGAAACAGGAAGATGGTGTATTTGGTTTATCTGACTTCAGGGCTAGAGTCAAGTGGTCCATTTTCAGTGTTTTAGGTTTATTCAAGTGTGCATATCTTTTCACTCTGGGGTTTTATTAAAATCTTGTGTAGGCATTATGTCTATTCAGTGTCTCATTATTATGCAGGGATCAAAACATTTGCTTGAAGCTTGATCCCAGTTGATGATTACTCAATGTATTACATCTTTTGTTTTTGGAGTTTGTAGTCCACATTTCTGGGAAATTGGGACATGCACTTGGGTTTGAATCTTGGCTTCATCACTTTCTATTGAGCTAATACTATCTGAATACTGGGAATATAGCAATTATGTAGATGTTGAGGATACAGCAATAAACAAGATAGATTCCTTGTTTATGGGAACTCAGAAAGAACCCACTGGAATAACATAAGTAAGGCAATTACACTACCCTGTGATAGGGATATAATCAGAAGAAGGATGGAAGACTGTTGAAGTGCACAGCAGAAATCCCTATCTCAGTATTTGGGCAGAGGGTTAGATTAGGGAAATCTGCCCAAAGGAAGTGGTGACTAAATCAGTGTTTCTCAGACTTTACTGTGCACCAGAATCACCAGGGGGGAGTTGTTAAAAGAGATTTCTGGGCCTCATCTCTGGAATTTCTGATTTAATAAGTCTGGGTGGGGCCTGAGAATTTGCATTTCTAACAAGTTCCCAGTTGATGTTGATGATACTTTCTGCTCTGGGACCACATTTTGAGAATCATGTGGCTAAGCCAAGATCTGAAGGAAAGTAAAAGTAAAAAATGTATGTATGTGTGTGTAAGTCTCACAGGAGGAGGGGCATGGAAAATGCTGTGTAGGGGAGCATTCCAAAGGGAACAGACATGCAAAGCCTTGGAGACAAAAGAAGGTATGGCATGCTTGGGGACATCAACACTGTGGAGTGAAGAATATAAGATATAGTAAGAGATAAAGGTGCTGGTATCAGCAATGACAATTCACAAAGGATCTTGTTGTCCATGCTAAGGAGTTTAGTCATTGCAATGAGAAGCTATTTATTCAGGAGAGTGATGTGACATGATATGTGTTATTGAAGGGTTGCTTTGAATTCATTGTGGATATGAAAGCAACCATATGAAATGGTATGAAAGGGGCAACATGGAGTGGGGAGACTAGTTAAGAAGGCAGTGCAGTAACTGAGGAGAAGGACGATGGTGGCTGCGCAGACTGTTGATTGTTGAGGAGAAGGCTGTGGTGGACTGACAATGGCCATGAATTTTTGGATCCCTCTTCCTATGGAGAGATGAAGTCCGTGTCTCCTTCCCTTGAAACTGGGTAGGCTTATGATTAGCTGACCTAAAGAATGAGGCAGAAGTAATGTTTTGCCAGGCTCCAGGCTCCGGCTCTAAGTTTTCTCTTTCTATATCTTGGAGCACTTATTCTTGGATCCCTGGCCTGCCTGTGAGATGGTTTACAACCCTGTGAAGAGTCCTGAGAATCCATGGAGAGGTATAGGGTCCCAGCTGTCTGATGCCGGGCATGTGAACAAAGACATCTTGGCACTTCCCCCTCAGCCCAGCCCAGCCACTAGCTGAATATCATTGAGTGACCCCCATCAATGCAATGTGGAACAGAAGAATTGCCTTGCAGGGTTCTGCCTCAATTTCTGACTTACAATATTATGCATGTAGTAGAATAGTTGTTGCTTTAAGCCACCGAGTTTTAGGATAGTTTGTTCTTCAATAATAGATAATTGGAACAGCTTCAATAATTAAACCACAAAGAACATCAACATTTAAAGGACAGGCAGGGGAGGAAAGATCCTCAAAGCAAAACAAATTGTAAGGAAGGAGGAAAACAAAGAAGCCAAAGAAAAAGAGAGGACTTCAGGTAGGAAGAAGCAGTTATTAGTATTGAATGCTGAAGTAGAAAAACATAAGGACCAAACAGTGCTCTTTAGGTATAATGGCACAGAGGTCACTGGTGACATTGGTGAAATCTGGGAAGTCCTGAAGACAATTAGTGGTGAGGAGGCAGAAAGTAAAAGTAACTCTGTCAAGAAGCTTCATGATGAAGAAAGAGCATAGATCTGGGGGTATGCAGGGCTAGGAAAATATTTTTATTTTTAAATTATTAGATTTGTGTATATTTCACTACTGATGGGAAGAACAGAAAATACAGGAGAGGCTGAAGGGAGGTCCTGAGGGTGAGTGGTTACTGTAAGGTTCTGTGCAAGCTGGAGGAGGTGTGTTCCAGCATACAAGCAGAGGAGTTCACTTGGGATGGACCTCTGTTCCACTGTGACAGGAGAGAGCAGGAATACGATGTTGGAGAAGAGGATAAATGTATAGATGGTTAGTTGCTGTAAGATGAGGGGATACTTCATGTGATGGAACCTACTTCTCCTGTGAGGTAGGAGAAAACATTGTGTGCTCAGTCTGATGGAGGAGTTGGTAAGGTAAGACTTTTAGAAAAATGAAGAAGACTTGAAATAGCCACTGTGGATCATAGCAGGGGGACCAAGTAGAGAAAGAGAAGGATTGCATCTTTGATAACAGTGCCTATTGTTGTGGTTCTGTGGCTTTCTTTTCCTTTTGGTACTACTTAAAAGTTCAGATGTAGAATCAAAGAAGGCAGACAGCTGGATTAATCTAGGCTGGAGTCTTGTTGGACTTATATAAGGACACATGGGAAAGGATTTGAGGATGTTGGCAAAGAAAATATTGAAGTGGGGGTGCACTCATCAGACAAGTGTTGACAGAGAGAGTCACGTTTGAGGGCTCAATATCTTGATAAGCTGGAAGGACAGAAAATGGATATCTGGTTTTTCAGGGGTTTTAGGTAATGGCATAGTCCATTGTCTTAGGTGGGTAGTTGGAGTGGAGAGGAATTGAACAGTATTGAAGTAGAGGAAATCAAAGAAATTGAGTTTACATGGATGTGGATAGTCACTGATAAGGTCTCTGGGAAGGTGGCAGGGCTTGAGAGTGAAGGAAGAAGACTGGGGGCAGCTGCCAAAGTGTTCAGAAAGTGTGCAGGCCTAGAAAGTTGTAAATTAGAGTGATGGAGAGAGAGAGTGGGAGACAGGCAGCCCGGTGACATGGATCTCAAGGAGTTTCTTTGTTTTTAACCTGAGGGTGCCAGGATATGCCCTGGAAGCCACACTAGAAATCAAGGAGGACACTGTCCCCTCCAGTTTAAAAAGCTGTGGGACAGTGAGCTACATCCTCTTGACAGGACTGTGAAAGTGGGGTCACCGGGGCAGGGCTGAGTTTTAGATGAGGTAAGGAAGTGGAGGGAAAAATTCAAGGAGGAGGTTGAAGACTTATGAATTCTATTTATCTTAGAATGGGGTGGGTGCCAGGGACTTTTCAACAGTGGGAGTGGGACTCCTGCTTGAGTCTTTGCTTTGGCTCTCTCCTTTTTAGGGAGTCTTGGTACCAATGAAGGAAAGTGAGGTTCTGCACCAGAATTCATGTAAGAGTTGGAAGTGGCCACCAGTGTGTGGGGTGAGTCCTGTTCTCATGGATGCAAGATTTCTCTGCCCTCAACAGGAGCCACAACTATATAGATTTACATAAGAGGAGGGGCCACTGGGAAATGAAGAGTTGGTTATACACTTAAAAAATTCAACTTTTGAGGGGGGGCCAAGTGAGAAGCAACCACATGTGATGTTGCTCTTCCTCTCTTTCCCCTTCCCTTCCCCTCTCTCTAAAAAGAAATTAATAATTAATTAATTAAAAAATAACATAACATCTCAATCTATCTTTTCAATGGGCATATAGCCTCTTTCCTAGAATTTGAGAGCTGGAAGAGCCTTAAAGAAATCATCCAGTTTTGGTGAGGAAAATGGCGTCGGAGTAGGAAGGAGCAGATTTGGCTTCCCTCTGCACAGGGGAGAGAATCCTGGCCCATCTATGGAGTGGAAGAGCAAGCAACCAACACACCTCAGCATATGTGAAAACAGGGGACGAAGGATTGTGGCGGAACCGAAAAAGCAGTCAGTGAGAAGAGTGCTGCAACACGGTGGGGTCCTAGGGACCAGCGCGGGGTCAGGGGACTGCAGCCCCAGGCCCAGTGCCCGTTGCCTGGTTTACCACAGAGTCCTTGGGAGAGAGCCGGGACAGCTGCTCCCTCCCCAGACAAACAGGGTCTGAGTGGCACCGAGAGGAACCCAGTTGCTAGTAAACACACAAGGGCTGTGAGCACCCTCAGAGTCTGTGGACACCGGCATGGTTGGGTCACACAATGGGCCCTGACCTCCACGGTCACTGGTCTGGCTGGAGACTTGGGCTGCGGGAGAAGCCAGGCCTCTGTGTGGAGCAGCAGGATTGAATAGGAGGAATTTCTCAAGAGAAAGGAGTGAAAAGACAGATACTGTTTGGGGAATTCTCCTATAGCAATCGTTGGCCTCCATGCCACCCAGCTGGGCAGCGATCCTGAGGTTGTGCAGAAGGTTGTGCTTGTGCAGAAGACCCACATAGCACTGGGAAGGGTGAGGTGGTGGGCCGAGGGCACGTGCTTTCATAGGAGCGCATCGCCGCACCCCAGTCCACAGCAGTAACCCTGCAGAAAGACCTGATTCCTACACCAAGGGCTCCTGGCCCAGGAGCCAAGATGGCTCCCAGACCCTGCCAGCCACTGACCAAGTGCAGATTCTGAAGGAAAAAAAGCCATACCAATCACGGCTCAGCCTGCCGCGCAGCCAGCAAGACCAGAAAAACCCGTTTGGTCACTTTGAAACCAAGAGACTTTTTAATATTATTCTATTTTTTAAACAATTCTTAATTTTAAAATTTTTATTATCTTTATTCTTTTTAATTACTTTTTCCTCTCTTTCCTGCTTTCTTGTTTTATTTCGTTCTCCTTTTTTCCCTCCAATTTTATCTCTTCCTCCTTCCTTCATCGGCCTTTTTTATTTTTATTTTTTTTAAATACCTACAAGTGAGAAAAAAATGTGGATCTGTGAAAAGATAAGAGTTGAACCCAAAGAAGAGGAATCACAACAGCTGTGACAGTGAGACAAATTTCACTCTGCTATTAGAGAACCTGCAACTTATTGCATATTTGTATTATTATTATTTTTCTATTATTCTTACATTTTTTAATAGTACTTTTGTATTCCTTTTTTTTCTGTATAGTATGCTTTGCTAGGCTGTTATATTGTATCACCTGACAGGTTTCCCCTGCCATCTCTTTTATAGTGTATTGCTAATGTACTGTTCTTCACCTTACCTGTGTCCCATTAGCACACTACTCAAAGTTCTATACTCCCTATTCTTGTTACCTAGATCTCATAGATTCTGTCATATGATTGTTGCTCTAATACTATTGTAAATAACTGCTGTTCCATGCAATTGTAAATACTTCACAACACCCCTCCCAGATCTTAGCCCACTTCACGGTTTCCTAAACTCTATTACTGTAGTGGTTAACTCTATTCTCTCACACACTACACCTATTTACTATCCTTTACTCTCACCCAACCTCAGAATCTGTCCTCCCACAACCTCACTGCTTTCTAGATCCAACTCACAATCCTTCCTTCCACAACAAGAGTCTTATCTTCTTTCCATCCTTTCTAAAAATCAGCTAGCTGGGAGGAAAATCATGGTTAATATTATACGTAGCCAAAGGATCTCCTATCTTTTCTTTTCTGGCTGCTACTGTAAATATCATAGAATACTCTCTTGCTGTCTTAAACCATTTTGCCTTCCCCCTCCAATGGATCACAAAGAAGTGTAGGTAGAAGCGGTGAACACCAGGATACCCACTGGAAGAGGAAACCCAACAACAAAGGAACCACTAACAGATAACAACAAAAGAAGGTGAAGGAGGGAGTGGAAACCACACAACCCTTAATCCAGGACCTATCTGGAAATACAACTAAACAATAGATACAGTACCCAGTACAAACAACTGAACAAGAGTAAGAGAGAATCTTCAAAACTTTATACACACGGAAGAACCAGCTTCAGCAAAACCTGCCCTCACCAGCACAACAAAATACAAGAGGTAGGGGACAGAGTGACCCTCCTTTAACCACCTGGTGGGAAGGAACCACCAAAGAAAGACCCAACAACAATCAAAACCCAAAGACAAGCACACAGCCTACTTAAACAACAGCCCAAGACCAGTGAGCTCGGGAGATCAAGGAAACTGCACCACTGAAACTCACTGGTATTCTACCACAGAAGTTCACACCACAAAATCAGGGAGCCAGAACAGATCAATTTAAGAAGTTGAGGCTAAGAAGAAGAGTCTCACAAACAATAGGAAGACAAAGAAACTATCCTCAAATGAAGGGAAAGGAGGAAGCCTCAGAGAGAATGTTAAATGAAATAGAGGCAACCCAACTATCAGATATTGAGTTCAAAGCAATGGTTATCAGGAAGCTCAATGAGCTCACAGTGAATTACCAGAAACTCCAGGGAAGCTACAATGAGCTCACTGCAAACTATATTAACATAAAAAAGGAAATAGAAGCTATCAACAAGGGCCAAGAGAAAATGAAGAATACAACTTCTGAACTGAAGAACACAGTAGAAGGAATGAAAAGCAGGATTGATAAAGCAGAAGATCAGATCAGTGAGCTAGAGGACAAAGTAGAAGAAATCGCCCAGAAGGAGCAACAAAAGGAAAAGAGGCTCAAAAAGAATGAAGAGGGATTGAGAGAAATGCAAGACAATATGAAACATAATAATATCCATATAATAGATAAAGAGAAAGAGAAGAAGAAGAGCAAGGGATAGAAAACCTATTTGAAAAAGTAATGATGGAAAACTTCCCTAATTTGATGAGAGAAAAAGTCACACAAATCCAGGAAACACAGAGAGTTCCAATCAAGAGGAACCCAAAGATGGTCACTTCAAGACATATCATAATTAACATGGCAAAACACCAAGACAAAGAATCTTAAAAGCAGCAAGGGGGAAACAGGAAGTAACATACAAGGGAGCCCAAATAAGGTTAGCAGCTGACTTCTCAATGGAAACACTCCAAGCCAGAAGAGAATGGCAAGAAATATTCCAAGCAATGAGACTTAGAGGTCTCCAACCAAGGCTACTTTACCCAGCAAGGCTCTCAATCAAGATAGAAGGCCAAATAAGAAGCTTCCCAGATAAAAGAAGTCTAAAAGAATACACCTCCACCCAACAAGCTCTGCAAGAGATGCTAAAGGGTCTGCTTTAAGGAAAGGAAGGAAGAGAGAGAGAGAGAGGAACACAGGTACATAAATGGCAATGAATAAGTACCTATCAGTAATAACCTTAAACATAAATGGATTAAATGCTCCAATCAAAAGACATAGAATAGCTGAATGGACAAAAAAGCATGACCCACACGTATGCTGCCTACAAGAGACCCACCTCAGGATAAAAGACCTGCACAGGCTGAAAGTGAAGGGCTGGAAACAAATTTTCCAAGCAAATGGACAGGAAAAAAAAGCTGGCGTAGCAATACTCATATCAGACAAAATAGACTTCCAAAAAAGGGCCATAAAGAGAGACCCAGAAGGTCACTTCATAATACTCAAGGGAAGAATCCACCAAGAAGACATCAATATTGTAAATATATATGCACCCAACATAGGAACACCCAAACACATAAAGAAAATCTTAGAGGACTTCAAGAAAGATATTGACAGCAACACAATTATAGTAGGGGATTTTAATACCCCACTGTCAAAAATGGATAGATCTTCCAAAAAACATATCAACAAAGATATTGTGGCATTGAATAATGCCCTAGAGGAAATGGACTTAGCTGATATATATATATATCCCTTCATCCCAGAGAAGCAAAAGCACATGGAACATTTTTAAAGACACATGGAACATTTTCAAAGATAGATCACATGATAGGACACAAAACAAGCCTCAACAAATTCAAGAAAACTGAAATTATACCAAGCATTTTCTCTGACCACAAAGAACTGAAACTAGAAACCAACCCCAAGGGAAAAAATCCAAAACAGTTAAAATCATGGAGATTGAATAGCATGCTATTAAATAATGAATGGGTCAAGAATGAAATAAAGGAAGACATCAAAAAGTTTCTGGAAAAAAATGAAAATGAACTCACAACTACCCAAAACTTATGGGACACAGCCAAGGCAGTATTGAGAGGGAAGTTCATAGCGATACAAGCATACTTAAAAAAGATAGAAACATTTCAAACAAACAACCTAACCCTACGTCTACAAGAACTAGAGGAACAACAACAAAGGCAGCCCAGAGCAAGTAGAAGGAAGGAAATAACCAAGATCAGAGCAGAATTAAATGACATAGAGACTAAAAGCACAATTCTAAGAGTCAATGAATCCAGGAGCTGGTTCTTTGAAAAGATAAAGAAAATTGACAAGCCTTTAAGCAGACTCATCAAGAAAAAAAGAGAGAAGACCCAAATAAACACAATCAGAAATGAAAGAGGAGAGATTACAACTGACACCACAGAATACAAAGAATTGTAAGAAATTACTACGAAGAACTGTATGCCAAGAAATTTGAAAACCTAGATAAAATGGACAAATTTCTAGAAAAATATAATCTTCCAAAACTCAACAAAAAAGAAGCAGAAAGCCTGAACAGACCAATAACAGCAAAAGAAATTGAAGCAGTAATAAAAAAACTCCTGACACACAAATGTCTGGGTCTGGATGGTTTCACAGGAGAATTCTACAAAGCATTTAAGGAAGAGCTAACCCCTATCCTCCACAGACTGTTCCAAAAAATCCAAAAAGCTGGAAGACTCCCAAACTCTTTTTATGAAGCCAGAATCATCCTAATACCAAAACCTGATAAAGACACAACAAAGAAAGAAAACTTCAGGCCAATATCACTGATGAACATAGATGCTAAAATCCTCAACAAAATATTGGCAAACCACATCCAACAATACATTAAGAAGATCATACACAATGACCAAGTGGGATTCATCCCAGGCATGCAAGGATGGTTCAATATTTGCAAATCAGTAAATGTAATACATCACATAAACAAAAGCAAAGACAAAAATCACATGATCATTTCAATAGATGCGGAAAAAGCATTTGATAAGGTACAGCACCCATTTATGATAAAAACACTCAGCAAAGTTGGAATAGAGGGAGCATTCCTCAACATAGTTAAGGCCATATATGAGAGACCTACAGCCAACATCATACTCAATGGGCAAAATTAAAATCTTTTCTACTAAGATCAGGAACAAGACAAGGTTGTTCACTTTCACCACTTTTATTCAATATAGTATTGGAAGTTTTAGCCACAGTGATCAGATAAGAAAAGGAAATAAAAGGCATCCAAATTGGAAAGGAGGAAACAAAACTGTCATTGTTTGCAGATGACATGACAGTGTACATAGAAAATTCTATAGACTGTACGAAAAAACTGCTTGACCTAATAAACGAATTTGGCAAAACAGCGGGATACAAAGTCAATATCCTGAAATCAAAGGCATTTCTGTACACCAACAATGAAACAACAGAAGCAGAAATCAAGAAAAAAATCCCATTTGATATAGCAAAAATAAAAATAAAATACCTAGGAATAAATCTAACCAAGGGAGTAAAAGACCTGTATTCAGAAAACTACACATCACTGAAGAAAGAAATCAAGGAAGACACAAACAAATGGAAACATATACCGTGTTCAGGGATTGAAGGAATTAACATTATCAAAATGTCCATACTACCCAAACCAATTTACAGATTCAATGCAATACCTATTAAAAAACCAATGGCATATTTCACAGGCATAGAACAAACACTTCAGAAATTTATAAGGAAGCATAAACAACCTTGAATAGCTGCTGCAATTTTGAGAAAGAAGAGCAAAGTAGGAGGGATCACATTACCTGATATCAAACTGTATTACAAGGCCACTGTAATCAAAACAGCCTGGTACTGGCATAAGAACAGACATATGGACCAATGGAACAGAACAGAGAGCCCAGAAATAAGCCCAAGTCTCTACAGCCAATTAATACTTGACAAAGGGGGCAGCAACATAAAATGGAATAAAAATAGTCTCTTCAACAAATGGTGTTGGGAGAACTGGACAGCTACGTGCAAAAAAATGAAACTCGAGCACCAACTTACAGCATACACAAAAATAAATTCAAGGTGGATAAAAGACTTAAATATAAGCCACGTCACCATTAAAGTCCTAGAGGAGAACATAGGTATGAAAATCGCAGATATTTCATGCAGAAACTTTTTCACTGATACATCCCCCAGAGCAAGGGACATAAAGGAAAGAATAAACAAATGGGATCTCATCAAAATAAAAAGCTTCTGCACAGCTAAAGAAAACAGTATTAAAATAAAAAGAGAAACAACTGTATGGGAAAACATATTTGCCAATGATACCTCAGACAAGGGTTTAATCTCCAAAATATATAAAGAACTTACATGACTCCACTCTAAGACAAGCAACCCAATTAAAAAATGGGCAAAGGACTTGGGCAGACACTTCTCCAAGGAGGACATACAGAAGATCCAGAGATACATGAAAAGATGCTCAATATCTCTAGCTATCAGAGAGATACAAATTAAAAACACAATGGGATACCACTTTAGACCAGTCAGAATGGCCATCATAAACAAAGCAACAAACAACGAGTGTTGGAGAGGTTGTGGAGAAAAGGGAACCCTACTGCACTGTTGGTGTAACTGCAGACTGGTACAACCACTATGGAAAACAGTATGGAATTTTCTAAAAAAAACCCCCTAAAAATGGATCTGCCTTTTGATCCAGCAATTCCATTGCCAGAATTATATCCTAAGAACCCTGAAGCACCAATCCAAAGGAACCTATGCACCCCAATGTTCACAGCAGCACAATTTACAATAGCTAAGTGCTGGAAGCAACCTAGATGCCCATCAGTAAATGAATGGATCAAAAAACTATGGTACATTTACACAATGGAATTCTATGCAGCAGAAAGAAAGAAGGAGCTCCTACCCCTTGCAACAGCATGGATGCAACTGGGAAGCATTATGCTAAGTGAAATAAGCCAGGAGGTGAAAGACAAATACCATATGATCTCACCTTTGACAGGAACCTAAAGAACAAGGCAGAGAAACAAGCAAAATATAGCCAAAGACATTGAAATAGAGAATGGTTTGACAGTGTTCAGAGGAGAGGGAATTTCAGAGGAATTTCAGGGGAAAAGGGGACGGGTTTACAGGAAGAAGTATAAAGGACACAGGGATAAAAACTAGGGGTGGGTGGAAATGGGAGGAAGGAGGGGAGGCCTGGGTGGGTGGGTTGGGATGGGAGTAAACCATAGAAAATTGTACTGTAACAACAATTAAAATAAAAAAATATTTAAAAAATTCAACCTTCTTTCACTTATGAGCACAACTATAAGCTATGAAGTAATTACAGATCACTTTCAACAAAAAGAAATTTACACGATTTAGGGGAATTCCACTTAGGCAGGTTTGCCATGAAGCTGTGCTCCAGGGATGGCCTCTTAGAGCTGGATTACAGCTAACATAAGAAGCCTAGGGACTGTTGTCTAGTGGGACCTGCTGCACATGTCAATCAAGTTTGTCAGTGGCCAGCATATGTCAGTGCGGAATCTATGTTGAAGAAGAAAGGAAGGAAATGAAAACAAGGGATCAGGAGTTCTGGACTATCATCTGTCAAATTATATTCTAAGTATGGAGATGCAAACAATTAATAAGGCATCTACTTTCCTCAAGGAACTCAAAGTTTTATGGGGGAGACAAAGAAGTGAACATGCACTGATAAAAGGCTATGGTTGTGTGGTGCTTACTGTGTGCTTGGCATTGTTGAAGTGCTTTACACATATGACTTGTTTAATCCCTATGTCACCTTCTCAAATGAGTCATATTGTCCCCAGTCTATAGAAGAAGAAACCAAGGGATGGAGATCAATAGCTATGAAGTGGGTTAATAGCCAGGCCTTGACCCAGGTAGTCAGGCTGCAGAATTTATGCTCTCCAGCATCTAGCCACTTATAATTATAATATATGTAAAAAAAGCTATAGGCAGTTCATGTACAAGGAACAAAAGAGGGAAGGACGGGTTCCTAGAGGACACATGCAGTATTTGAATTGAGTGTTAAAAAGTAATGATAGCTCACATTCATTTAGCCAGCCATTATGGCAAGTATTGTACATAAAATAGTTCCACTGAATGGAACCCTCCTGATATTCCCCTGTTGTAGGCTCTGTTAGCATCATCCTCATTTTAGAGTATGGGATGCTGAAACTCAGATGGGATTAGTACTTGCTGCCTGTGACAGAGCATGCATGGGAGCCTGGGTTTTAACAGAGGCAGTCTGTATTGCAGGTGCCTCAACCCAGGAACTCCAGGGGTCGGGAGAGAGGGAAGGAAATGGCAGGTGATTATGGGAGAGGAAGGGGGCCTGGGGCAGAGGAAGTGTGCAGTCCAAGGAGGAAAGGTTTATGTGGGAAGTGCAGTGGATATGAGTGGGCTTAGTGAGTTCCTGCAGGGTGCACATAATTGTTGGAAAACTGGAGAAACACTGAGTGAAGGATTGTAATTACATTTGGGAATCAGGATAATTGTGCCTTCCATGTGAGTATCAAAGTACTTCTTGGGTATATTTGTGGAGTGTGGTCAAGTGTGTCACTGATACGCTCCTGCCTCCCCTCTCCCACACCAGACATATTCCGAACTCCATGCAACTTGGCCATTCCAATAGTCGACCAGTTCAGGCTAGTGAGGCAACAGCTGATGAAGGCATCCAAGCTGAGGTGGTATCACTGCCACCTCTACACAAGTTTGTGGGAGAATGAGAAGGAACATTGGACTTTAGATAAGTCAAGGAGGTAGGGACCCTTGAGGGTCCACAACAAACAACAAACCTAAACCCCACTCAATATTCTGGTTCTGGAGGCACATGAAAGATAGTATGAGGAGTATGGGGTTCAGGACCTCTCCAGCTATATGGTTCCACTGCCCTGATAGGTCCTGGGTCTACTTCCTTCTCAGTTCTGCTCCTTCCTGGAAGGGAGGGCTCTAGTTCCAGCAAGTTGAGCCCAGGAGCTTGGGTTTGCTCTGTTTGGGGATGGAGAACAGATTAAATATGTCTCAGATTTTCTCCTACACATCAAATCTGCACATGCCGATAAACAGCTGGTGAAGTAAGGCTGCCAAAATAATCAACTTAAATTACAAGTGACCCCTGCTCTCTTTCTTTTCAACATAGAAATTTCAAAAAAGAATGTGATTTCTGGTGTGTTCCCAGTCCAACTCAGTAAGGTGGTTCATGTATGATAACTGGGCCAAATACTGGCCAGCTGAAGACTAGTTTTCTGCATAATAATTTAATAAAACAAATGATGATCTCTGAAGTGCTGGTGATCAGGCACTGGTGATCTCTGGGAAGGTTGCCTTTGGAAGTTTGGTTCAGGCCAAGGGAGTAATTAGCTGCAAAGGGAAATGAGAAACTGCAGGCTTAGCAACCTGAAGGTATCCTCAGCAAAAGCCTGGGGCTCCTTATTTTCATTACACTCTGGCCCGCAGCATTTTCTGATTTGGTACTATGACAGCAACAGAACCAGGACTGGGACTGATGGGCTACACAAGGGTGTCTGTCAAAGGGCTCAGGGCTTATTAAAGTGCCATTCCTGCTAACCTCTTGAACCCTGCCTTCCCTGGGAGGGAAAATACCAAGTACTCAAGCCCGAGTGCTCATCTCCACACACATCAAAGAATACGCCATTAGAAACCACATGGGCAACAGCAATAACAACAACAACAAAAACTACATGCAGGACACTTTGCTTTCAGGGTAGAAAATGAAGACAAGAGCCTTTCTTCAGAGGTGACACCATGATCTTTGGGGCTATAGTTAGCTCCCTGCCTTTCTTTCCTGTGGCCCAGACAACTTGAGACTCCTAGAGGTCACGACACTCAGAACCAGATAGCACTGTTCCTTCTGGATGATGCTGGAATGTAATGTTCCTTTCCAGGGAGAAGGTCTCAGGACAGAAGTCACTAAACTGAGCATCATTTTACTTTTCAAGTGGGGCTTTTTGCAGAAGGGTGCAGTGTTTTCAGTCACAAGTAGTTCCCCTTGTCATAGAACCTATCACAGGTTTTTCACAATTTGGGATTAGTTAGCCTTCAGTCTAGTAGCCCAGCCATCCAATCTGATCCTTACTGTTCTACATGCTATAAAATAGGAAACCAAACACAGGATTTATTTCTGGGCTCTCTGTTCTGTTCCATTGGCTTATGTGCCTGTTTTATTCCTCTGTTAGGATTATATCCTAACAACCCTGAAACACCAATCCAAAAAAAACCTATGCACCCCAATGTTCATAGCAGCACAATTTACAATAGCCAAGTGTTGGAAGCAACCTAGGTGCCCATCAGTTAATGAATGGATCAAAAAACTATGGTACATTTATACAATGGAATACTATGCAGCAGAAAGAAAGAAGGAGCTCCTACCCTTTTTGACAGCATGGATGGAACTGGAAAGCATTATGCTAAGTGAAATAAGCCAGACAGTGAAAGACAAATACCATACAATCTCACCTTTAACAGGAACCTAATCAACAAAACAAACAAGCAAAATATAACCAAAGACACTGAAGTAGAGAACAGGCTGACAATGATCAGAGGGGAGAGGAGTGGGCATTTCAGGGTAAAAGGGGAAGGGTTTACAGGAACAAGTATAAAGGACACATATACAAAAAACAAGGGGGGGTGGGTGGAAACAGGAGGGAGGGGGGAAGGCTGGGGGGTGGGCTGGGATGTGAGTAAAAGGCAGAAAACTGTACTTGAACAATAATTTAAAAAAATCACAGGAGAAACATGGAATGAAAACAAAACATCTAAATGTCAATATAAATATTTGGGACATTAAACTGACACTTTCTTGTTAGTTTAAGATAAGAGGGTCTCCAGGTGTGGTCCTACAATTGGCAGATTCACATTGCCTGAGAGCTTGTTAGAAATGCACTTTCTTGGGCCCCATCCCAGACCTTCAGAATCAGAAACACTGGGGGTGGAGCCCACTCCAGAAAGGTGGTTCTGATGCATACTGCTAGGTGAGAAAACTGGCTTAGACTCTGAGTAACAGGGAGCAGTTAGGGGTCTCTTGTGCCTGGACTAGAGCTTCAGGGTGTTGCAGATATGGTAAGTCTTCCTCAGAGCATGGGAAGAAGAGCAGTGGGGGTGGAGAGACTCATAGTTACCTTGGTAACATCTAGATTTTGGGTGTGATTTTTAAAAATTCGCTGGATTTGGCATAATAATAATGCAATTGGCTAAAGTATCAATCATATTTCTGAATACATTTTCTCATCAGTGTGGGCATATAATTTCAGATGCAGCCTGAGTGACTTTGGACTCGCAGAGGTGACTCATTTCCTAGTCCTTTGTATCTATGGTGCTCATACAAAGCTTCGTTGTTGTTAGGAACACATTTATTTATTTTATTTATTTTATTTTAATTGTTGTTTAATATAGTTTTCTACCTTTTACTCCCATCCCAGCCCACCTTAGATTTAGACCCACTAGATCGATAGTCTTCTTTGGCTTTGGTCTGGTACCATCCAGTTCATACTTTAAACCAAACTAGAAAATATGAAAATATCACCAGAGGTGATGTTTGGAATTACATTCTCCTTTTCTTCTAAATAATGTGGTTCAAGATTCTGCAAATCAAATACATTTTAGAGCACATGTGAAAAACTAAGGTGTGAGAAGAGGGTGAGCACACGTTTTAAATATTCTGATCAGCTAAGGAAAAGAGATGGAAGAGAAAGAGTGTCTACAAGAAGAAACATTGAAGAATAAGCATTTTAGAGAGAGAGAAAGAAAGATTGTTAGTTATTGGCTATATTCAGAAGGTTTTCGTTTTTGAAGTTAATGAGTAATGTAATAAAAGATTCCAGTTAAAGTATTACAGTGGCTGTTTGCTTCAGGGCAAGCAAAAAATCTTTGAGGTTTTAAATCATATTCTTCAGTCTTGCAGAAGAGGGTATTTTAAATTCTTGCAAACTATTTCTTTAATCTCTTAACTTTTTCCCTAGCTGGCTCCTATTTCTCACTCAAGAAAATGAAAAAGGAATATTTTTTTTTTGTACAAAGGAAAGTTGGTTTTGGGTCATATTAAGAGTGTTGAGGCTTCCTTGGAAATACTGTTTGATTAGTAACCTATATAAATTAGTTTCTGTATTTAATTGCCTGAAAAGCATCATATTATGTTTACCCCATTTTTGAGACTTGGTGTGATTCCACCTTTGACATGTGTGTTGATAGTGAGGCAGGGCCCGTGAAATCAAACCTGCCCCAGAAAAGCCAGTGATTTTGCTGTGACTGTAACACCAAGCTGACAGCTCAGCACTTGCCCTGCACCCAAGAAGCAGGGCAAGTGGAAATTTTATAGAGTGGTTCTGCTTTAATATATAAAGATGCGAAGACTTACATATTTTGCCTCCTGAGTGAGGACTTTAATCCATCACACTCCTTGAACTGCAAACAGAGATCCTCAGAGCAAAGCTCTATAAAAGGAACATGATCAGAAAGAACTGAATATACCAAAGTACTTGAATAAAATGAACCGTATCTTGATGCTCAGAATATAAGTGATCAAAGTACTCTTTTTCTACAAAGGCCAAGTTCTGGAGAAACACTGGGACACAGTGATAAGCATTTGTTAGAAGCTTTACTGGGGGTTAAGCACTGGAAAAGTGAAAGGCTTTGTTTGACCTCAGGTTGCAAAGAACTATTCTCTCCATATTATCTAAGTGAATGTATAGAAATGTACAGCAAAGAAGTTAGAATTGAGTTCTGGATGCTGGCTGCCTGGGACAAAATCCTGGCTAGGTTGCTTATTAGCTGAGTGACATTAGACAAGATATCTACAAATCTTTTGTTTTAGTTTCTTCATCTGTATATTGGAGAAAAGAGCCACATCTAACTCATTGTTAGGAATAGGTTTTATTCCAATCATGCTGGCACTAGCAAGTGCTCAAGAAATTTAGTTATTGCTACAAATATCATTTTAATTCTTATTAATGAGAGCCCTATACGAAGAAGAAGCACCTCTTTCTTCCTGTATTTTCTCCTTTTTCTTTCCTTCTGTCACCTTTCTCTCTTTCTGTTTCCATTTCTTTGCCTCATTCCAAAAGCAATATGAAGCTGAGGAATAAATGTTGAGCATGTTTAGTGTTATGTGGTAGACAGAAGAGGACTGGATAAGGAGCCCACCCTACTGCAGTGTGACTTCCTCTTAATTAATCATACCTGCAATAACTATTGCCAGATAAGGTCACATTCTGAGGTACTGGGGGTCAGGACTTCAACATACACATTTGGAGGTGGTCACAATTCAACCCATAACACTGGGAGACATTTTTCAGAGTCTTCTGGATGTTGCTGTGCTCTATGGTTTCCCAAGAGGGTCAGAAAGTATGCATGGTATTTCTCAAACTTATCTAACTTAAGAGCACTTTCATTGTGCTGTGGAGCATCATGATGGCTTTGTGCTATGTCTGTGGCACAGCTATGCCTGTTAGGACAACATGAATGGGGACAACAATTGGGGTTGATCAGACCAAAGCACAGAGTCCTCCCTCCATCTCAGGGCAGAGCCCCCCCCGACTCTCCCCCAGTGACACCCTGCCTGTGCTTAATTACCTTACTGGGATGGTGAGTGAAGCCAGTAGCCCCTCACTGCCCTGTCAGTTCCCAAGTGGGCAACACACCTCCAGGGGACCTCTCTGGCAGCTGGTGTGGATGCCATGGCAGCTGAGAAGCATTTACATTCAAACAGCTGTGATCCAATACAAACTAGAAGGAAAAGCCCACAAGGGAGAAAATGACTTAAATTTTTAATAAATAAAATGAAGGGAGCTGGGGAGAGCTGAGGGAATGGGCTGGGATGGGAGTAAAAGGCAGAAAACTGTACTTGAACAACAATTAAAATAAAAAAAATTAATAAATAGGTTACAAGAAAAACCTGCCTCAGCCTCTCTTTGTGTTGCTGTCAGAAAGCACCTCTTTTGTAGCAAGCTGACATTCTTGTTGACAGTGGTGTTAACATCACTTCAGAAAAGTACCCAATATAAAGTTAATGTTAGCCAAATTGCGCAGAACTGGGATTTAAAATATATCTGATCGCAGGATTGAAGCCTGAGTCATGTGTCTTACCCATTGTTTTGTCTGCCTTGAGAAAAGGAGATGGCATGGGAAGGAGGTTGGTATCTATATTCTGAAGGTGAACCCACTCTTGAAGGAGGAGCCCTAAGAACGCTTTCTTCTCTACCTCCAGGCAGCAAGGGAATGAGATTTCTGCTTTCTGCTTTGTCTCTTTGATGTTGCCATTCACTTTGCAAGGTAGCAAGGCAGTTTAGCACAGCCCACACCTTCCTGGTGAAGACTGTGAGCTAGGCGACATCATAACAGGAAAGGACACTGCTGTGTGGGTTAGAGTGTCCTTGTGGGGCTGGTGTGAAGAGGCAGCAAAACTCTTTGTCTCCTCTCTCCCCTATGCACCCCTGGGCCTGAGTGATTGTGAGCCGCCTCACACAAAGGCCATCAATTTGAGCAGAAAGGGCATAGGAACTGGGTTCAAAAGAACTGGGTTTATTAGTCACTGTGTCATTAACTGATTGAATGATTTTCAGCAAGTCAGTTCCTTCCTTTATGCCTCATTTTTTTCATCTGTCAAATGGGGTTAAAAAATTCACTCTATTCCTCTAGGGTGAGCAAATAAAAAGAATAATAAACATGGCAGTACCATGAATGTGAGTAGTTATTATTAACCTTAAGTGATTAGCCAGCATTGAAGTTGTCATTTTAGAATATTAAAAAGACAAAATGAAACTAATAAAAATAAAAAATAGCCCTGAGTGGTGTAGCTCAATGGGTTAGGTGTTCTTTTGCAAAGTGAAAGGTTGCCAATTGATTCCTGTTCAGGGCACATGCCTGGGTTGCTGGTTCAGTCACCCACAGTTGCAAAATGTGTGAGAGGCAGCTGATTGATGTTTCCCTCTCATGTTGATGTTTCTCTCTCTCTCTTTCTCCCTTCCTTCCCCTCCCTCTAAAAATTAAATACATAAATATTTAAAAAATAGATAAAAAATAAAACTAAGGAGAAAAACCCAAAGTCTCTTACTTTGTTCAGAAAGGGTTGAAGGGTAAGTAAATCACTCAGGGATGAGGGTTCTGAGCAATATGAGCATTATTAATTAGTAACTACAAAATAGAGACAAAATAGCAATACTTTTTGGGCTACAAAAACTAGTTTTCTTTTAAAAACATTTATTAAAATACTCAAATATAACTACAATTATATAACAAGTTTATATTTCCAAAACCTGTAGAATTGGAGAATATAAAACTATTCTCAACTGAAGTAAGTGGTGTATCAAATTATCTATTAGAAAGAGCACTGAGTAGACAGATGCTACCTCCAACATAAACCATGGGAAACCCACTTCAGCGCCTTTGCTCGCTCACATATAAAATAGAGATCATTTCTGTCCTATTCAGCTCACAGGGTTGAATGAAATGAAATAAAATGAAATGAAATACATATCTGAAAAAGCACCACATACCTGTGAGGTACATTATTTTAATTATTTAGTTGGTCTCTTCTTATTCTAATTTCATTTAACAAACATTGATTGAGGGTCTACAGGAGGTGTGAGTTGGGTAAAGAGATATTCATACTGTGTGGCTACGTGAAGTGAGAGGAGAAAGAGGGAGCTTCTGGCTGGAAGGGCTAGGGAGGGTTCAGTACAGAGGTGATGCGTGAACTGGACAAGTAGAGATTCATTCACCCATCACTCATTCATTCCACTGATGTCTGTGGAGCTCTCCTCCTGTGCCAAGCACTGTACTAAGGCCTTAAGAGTTTACTAATGAATAAAAGGAAGATACCTGCATTTAAGGAATTTACATTATAATGGGAAAGGGTGTTGGATGAGGGGGTGGGAGGAAGGGCTGGGTGAGGCTGAAGAAATTTCAATGGAGAGGAAAGATCATATAGGAGGAGACAATGGAGTCAACAAACACACAGAAGGGGAACTCACAGGGGCTATGGAAAATAGGCTTCATTTCTGGTTTTATTTCACAGGACTTGGTAGAAGCTTCCTGGAATCTATTTTGAGGAGGAGCCTGAGACTTCCTTCTGGATCCTGTGGTAGAGTGCCAGGATTGACTATAATGATGTCCGCAATGGGTGCAGAGGGGAGAATTGGACTGTGTGTGCCAGATACTTGCTATTCCCAGAGAGGTCCCATTTGAGTAGATTATACCTGTGTCATTATGGTCTGTGCTCTTCCAGTTTCCTGAGAATGTAATGAAGCTCAATAAGCAAGTATTATTAAGTCTAGCATTTATGTGTACATAAAAAATCATTTGGATATTCTCAGAGAAAGACTGTCTTACATAAATGTAAGTATTGCTGGTCTACTTCTCCAATCTTTCACCTCATCTGTATTGAGACCACAAGTAGTAATGCAACTCAACTATGTTCCACAGAACCTCTTTCTGTTTATGGCTCCACTTCTTTGCCTTTCTGGATCCCAACTCAAAGTTAGTATCAGCCTCCTCTATTCTCAAAATTTTTGTTGCTTATTTGCTCTTCTTGTCTTCTGTTTGGAGTTATCTAATTCAACTCCTCCTAGCATTTTAGAAAGATGGTGATCTACCTCTTTCTTTTAAGTCTCCTGAGGAAACTTTATAGCCCTCCTGGTTAACTCACCTTCTTTCCCTTATATCTCTAACGGTGTGCTGAGGTTCCAGAATATCTCATACTAGGCTGATTCCAGCTTATGCCTGGGCCTTGAAGGTAGATGAAGATTTGAGAGAAAACCCTGTTATTTAGCTCTTGATATGTCAAATCAAGAGCTAAATTTGTAAATTTGTATTTGTAAATTTACTAATTTACTAATTTACAAATCCCTTACTCTGTTGAGATTGTATTGCTTTTAAGCCATTGTCTTGGTGCAAAATTATATTTTGTATGTCAAAAGAAAGTTGTTAATCGACTTTCAGTCAAGATGGCAGAATAGGTAAGCACTGCTTGCCTCCTTGCACAATCACATCAGAATTATAACTAAAATATAGAACAACCATTACTTAGAAGAATCAGAAATGGACTTGAATGGAAGTCTGACAAGTACAGAATTAAAAAAAACACATCCATTGGTAGGAGGGATGAAGAAGCAGAATGGGATGGTTCCATATCCATGTGTGGTGGATAAAAATTTGGGAGGGATATCTCAGGAGCGAGGAGTCCCAGCCCCACACCAAGCCCCACAGCCCAGATTTCCAGTGCCATGAAGATAAGACCCCCTAACTGCTGGTTACAAAAACCAGTGGGGATTGAGTTGGTGGAAGAAACTGCTGGAGCCTCAGCCAGTTCCCTTTAAAGAACTCACACATGGACTTTCTCAGATTCACTCTCTCCGAGCTTTAGAACCAGGGTAGCTGCTTGAAAGGCACCAGTGGCATATTGTGAGGAAGTGAAGTGTATGGCGTCAAGGCAAGAGCTGGAGGACAGTTTTCTTTCAGACATAAAGGCAGATAGAGGCCATTGCCCCTTTCTGGGACCACCACCTACAGAGCCACAGTGCTAGCAGGCCAGTGCCATATCTGAGACTCCATCAACCTGGCTAACACTGTTTGCCCTGCCCTGGAGATCCCCTGAAACTTTGTCCCGCCCAACTTATATGCCCACCCAAACTGGTAACAGACTTTTCCATATGAATGACTAGTCTCCACAACTAAGCATGAATGGTTCATGCTTCACAGATTCCTAAATCCTATCAAACAAGCAACAGCCAGCCTCAGTGAGCCCTCAGCCCCCTTACCTCTTGCTAAGTGGCCCCAGGCCTGGTGCTAGCAGCAGCCAGCCTAGATTCACAGTTTGGTTTCACCTGGGAATATCTAAGTCAAGCACAAGTAGCAGACATCTCAGCCTGCTTTATAGCTCATGTAGGCTGGCCCTAGGCAGAACACAGGTTGGGGCTGACCTTGGCCTGCAACATCCAGGAAATCACAGAGTCTGCATACCCAGCGGACAACTACAGACCACATCAGAGCACCACCACCATGCCCCTGCACAGTTGATCCTCTGTGGAGGACAGAGGTTGGTGGTCAGTGGTTACAGCCAGTTCTTGCAGCTGACTGGTTTGGGTAAATCCCTTCCATTGACTTGCCAATAGCAATTAAGTCTCAACTACAAGAGGAGGGTGTGCTCAGACCACATGGAAGGCAAACTTGAGTGCTCAGCTTAGGTGATTAGGGGAGGCTGTGCCACTGGACACTGCAAGACACCTACTACATGAAGCCAGGCTACCAAGACAGGGAGACATAGCAGTTCTACCTAAGACATAGAAACAAGCACACAAAGGCTGCCAAAATGAGGATACAAAGGAACATGGCCCAAATGAAAGAGCAGATTAGGAAAAGAACTAAACAAAATGGAGATAAGCAATCTACTAGATGCAGAGTTCATATCACTGTTTATAAGGTTACTCAAGGAACTTAATGAGGACCTCAGCAGCATAAGAAAGATCTAGTCAGAAGTGAAGGATAAACTAATTGAAATAAAGAAAAATTTACAGGGAAACAATAGTAGGGTGGATGAAGCTGAGAAATCAATGATTTGGAACGTAAGAAAGCAAAAATCAAGCAATCAGAAAACAAGAAAAAAAAAGAATCCAAAAACAATGAGGACAGTGTAAGCAGCCTATGGGACAACTTCAAGTTTTCCAACATTTGCATCATAGGGGTGCCAGAAGGAGGAGAGAAAAAGCAAGAAATTGGAAATGTATTTTAAAAGATACATTAAGAAAAATTTCCTAATATGGTGAAGGAAATATACACGAAAGTCCAGGAAGCACAGAGTCCCAAACAAGATAGGTACAGAGGCCGATTCCAAGACACATCATAATTAAAATTCCAAAGGTTAAAGATAAAGACAAAATCTTAAATCAGAAAAAGAACAGCAGTTAGTTATTTATAGGGGCATCCCAAGATTATCAGCTGATTTTTTAAAAGAAACTTTGTAGGCTAGTAGGGATTGGCAAGAAATATTTAAAATCATGAAAAGCAGGGACCTGCAGCCAAAATTGTTTTACCCAGCAAAGATATCATTTAGAATGGAAGGGCACATAAAGAACTTCCCAGACTAGAAAAAAACTAAAGGAATTAATCATCACCAGACAAATTTTATATGAAATGATAAAGGGACTTATTTTAAAAAAGGAAGATAAAAACTATGAACAATAAATGGCAATAAATACATATTTATCAACAATTGAATCTAAAAACATGAAGCAAACAAAAAGAGCAGAGACAGAATCATGGATACAGAGAGTTTTCAAACAAATATTTATTTATTTAAATTTTTTAGTATATTTGCTTGATTATGCAATTGCAGTTGTCCCATTTTTTTTCTTCCCTTTTTTCCCCTCTGCCCTGCACTGTCCCTCCAACCAGCATCCCTCCTGCCCTCCACCCCTTGGTTCATGTCCAGGGGTCATACATATTAGTTCTTTGGCTTCTCCATTTTCTATATTATTTTTAACCTCCCCCTGTTTGTTTTAGTACCTACCATTTATACTTCTTATTCCTTGTGCCTTTTCCCCCATTCTCTCCTCTCCCACACCCCTTTGAATCCCTCAATGTGATCTCCATTTCTGTGATCCTGTTTCTTTTCTAGTTGTTCGCTTAGTTTGTTTTTGTTTATGTTGTAGGGTTTTTTTAGGTTTGCTTTTATTTTTTCTTTAGGTCTGTTTTTAGCCCCTTCTTGCCTACAAGGTTTCTTCTGAAAAATCAGCTGATAATTTTATGAGAACTCCCTTGTAGGTAACTGTCTCCTTTTCTCTTGTTGCTTTTAAGATTCTCTCCTCTTTAATCTTGGGTAATGTAATTATGATGTGCCTTGGTGTGTGCTTCCCTGGGTCCAACTTCTTTGGGATTCTCTGAGCTTCCTGGACTTCCTGGAAGTCTATTTCCTTTGCCAGATTGGGGATGTTCTCCATTATTTTTTCAAATAAGTTTTTCATTTCTTGTTCTTCCCCTTCTCCCTCTGGCATCCCTATGATTTGGATATTGGAATGTTAAAAGTTGTTTCAGAGGTTCTTGAGGCTCTCCTCATTTTTTTGAATTCTTGTTATTTCATTCTGTTTTGGTTAAATGTTATTTCTTCCTTCTGCTCCAAATTGTTGATTGGAATACTGGTTTCCTTCCCTTCACTGTTGGTTCCCTGTACATTGTCCTTTATTTCACTTTTCATAGCCTTCACTTTTCCCCCCATTTTGTGACCATACTCAACCATTTCTGTGAGCATCCTGATTACCAGTGTTTTGAACTCTGCATCTGAGGTTGGCTATCTCCTTGTCACTTAGTTCCATTTCTGAAGTTTTGATCTGTTCTTTCATTTGGGCCATATTTCTTTGGCATATTTCCCGGACAGCTGTTACATTGTAAGGGGAAGAGCCTTAGGTATTCGCCAGGGCAGGGCTACCCACGTCCCTGGGTGGTGGTGCTTATGTGGGTGAGGGGTCAGAGAGGGAACAATACAGCTTGCTCAGCTCTTACTCCACTTTTAGTCATTTTACCCACTATCCTCAAGCAAATTGGGCCCTTCTGGTGCTGATTCCCAGGTGGGTAAGTTTGTGTATGTTCTAGGACATTGTAGGCCTATCAATGAACTCTCCAGTGAGCCTGGGAGTTTCTACTGCTGCCTCAACCCCCACAGGTTTCTACAGCAGAGGTTTTGAGGCCTTATGTTCTCATGCTGGAACCCTGGGTTGTGTGGTCTGTCTTGCTCCCAGCTTTCCTTCTAGTTTATCAGCAGGCAAATGTGGGACAACCAGCCACCACCTTGCCCTCCAGGTCCTCCAGCTGCCACCTTGCTGCATGTCCTCTGCTCCCTAGCTGTCCATCTCCACCTCTCCTACCAGTCTGGATGAATACTTCTTCTTTTAACTCCTTGATTTTTGGACTTCCATGCAGTTCTATTTTCTGGCAGTTCTGGTTATTTTTTGTTTTTAAATTTGTTTTTGTCCTTCTTTTGGTTGTATGAGGAGGCAAAGTGTATCTACTTATGCCTCCATCTTAGCCAGAAGTTTTACAGAGACTGTTTTGATGGTCACCAGATGGGAGGGTGTCTGGGGGAATGGATGAAGAAGTAAGGGGATTAAGGAGTACAAATAGGCTGAATAACCTCAGCAATTTTGAGAAAGAAGTGCAAAGTACGAGGGATCACAACACCTGATATCTAACTGTATTACAAGGCCACTGTAATCAAAACATCCTGGTACTGGCATAAGAACAGACACATAAACCAATGCAACAGAATAGAGAGCTCAGAAACAAACCCAAGTCTCTATGGTTAATTAATATTCAACAAAGGGGGCAGAACCATAAAATGGAATAAAAATAGCCTCTTCAACAAATGGTGTTGGGAGAACTGGGCAGCTACGTGCAAAAAAATGAAATTCGAGCACCAACTTACACCATACACAAAAATAAATTCAAGGTGGATAAAAAGACTTTAATATAAGTCATGACACCATAAAAGTCCTAGGGGAGAACATAGGAAGGAAAATCTCAGATATTCCATGTAGCAATATTTTCACCAATATGTCCAGGGGACATAGAGCAAGGGACATACTGGAAAGAATAAACAAATGGGATCTCACCAAAATAAAAAGCTTCTGCACAGCTAAAGAAAAGAGCATTAAAATGAAAATAGAAACAACTATATGGGAAAACATATTTGCCAATGATACCTTGGACAGGGTTTTTATCTCCAAAATATATCAAGAAGTCACATGACTCCATGTGAAGAAGACAAACAACCCAATTAAAAATAGGCAAAGGACTTGAACAGACACTTCTCCAAGGAGAATGTACAGAGGAACCAGAGACACATGAAAAGATGCTCAGCATGGAAGGGGAAGATGGCGGCTTGAGAGGAGGAGTCTGGATCCCCCTCTCCAGCGCGCAGGGGAGAATTTGGCCAATCTGAGGAGAAACAGACTAGGAGACCACGGATATCGCAGCGTTTATGAAAATAGGGCATCAGAAGTTATCCAGATATTAAATGAACTGACGGTGAGATGCCAGAAGGGGCCCGGGCTGGGCGCGGAGGGTGCCCAGGAAAGCGGAGCTGGCCCTGTCCCCAGTCAGGGGTTGAAATCAGCAGAAACGCAGGAGCTGTGCGCACCCACAGGGAACAGTGGGTACCCAGTCTGCCGGACCAGGAGAGGCCTTGCCGTGGGGGTGGAGTCTTTCCCGTGGGTGCCCGAGCCCCCAAACGGGTGTGTGTGGTTTTGGGGAGGACTGAGACCCGGGACCCAGTCGGGAACAGGGAAGGTCTTCCAGAGCTGAGACCATCTGTCACGGGCGTGCGCCCTGCGGGTTTACTCACTCAAACGCGGAACTCAGAAAAGACACAGCTTTTCCCAGGTGCTGGGGTCCGCAGTGAATACAAAGGGAGGGGCACGACCCTTCCCAGGCCCCGGAGGGTGCCTCTCGAGACCGGAGGAGAGACGGCGCTGCCCCAGAACCGGGAGCCCACGAGGGGAAGTTGGGGACCCCGCGCAGTCCCGGCCCAGACACCGTGACCTGGAAGAGAGGCGGGGGCTTGGCTGAGCTTGGAGACTGTGGTAGCAATGCTGGGGGAGGGGCGCAACGCCTGGAAGTCTGCGCCCAGAGCACAGATGGAGACAGCAATCGTTTCTGAGAAAAACTGATGGCCAGCCCTGAGTCTGACTGAGTTCTGTCTTAGAAAGGTGAAAGGCAGTCTCACCGCTTGCTCCTCAGCCTGCTTGCGCTGGCAGGAACAGAAAAACCGATTTGGCCAGTCAGAAACCAACAAGAGTTTTTTTTTGTGTGTGTGTTTCTTTATTTTTTTTCTTTCTTTCTCTCTCTCTCTCTCTCTCTCTCTGTTTTCTTCTTCTTTCTTTCTTTTTTTCTTTCTTCCAATTTTTTTTCTTTTCTTTTTTTCCCCTTATCCTACTAATGTTTGTTTGAGTGTATATATCTCTCAATTGCTTATAATTCTTTTCCATCCATCTTAGTGTTATTACTTCTGCTCCAAATCTATCTCTCCTGTAATATATCTGCTGGTTGTTTTATTTTGGTTGTTGTTGTTTGTTTTTGTTTTTGCATGCAAATTTATATTATCTTTTTCTCCCTTTTCTGACATTTTTTATTTCAATAGTATTTTCTTTTCTTTCTACATAATCTTCT